>CAKAJE020000472.1:0-167781 GCA_916610135.2 Macropis europaea | reverse complement strand
GCTTTAAGATGCCGCCTAGCCCAATACGCTATCTGAAATAGGAGCGTCGTAAATTGAACAATTGTGATAGAATTACGCTTCCTTCTTGTATGAACGATAATATAAAATGATCTAATCGGGTCTCTGTTTGCCCTAACATTGAAGCTTAATAGTGCATGTTATTCGCCATTTCATGCGCTTTGACATGCCGCATAGCCTAATACGCTATCTGAAATAGGAGAGACGTAAATTCAACAAATGTGATGGAATTACGCTGGATTCTTATATTAACCATAATATAAAATGATCTAAACGGGTCTCTGATTGCCCTATCATAGAAGTTTAATAGTGCATTTTACTCGTCAGTCCATGCGCTTTAAGATGCCGCCTATGCCAATACGCTATCTGAAATAGGAGCGATGTAAATTGAACAAATGTGATACAATTACGCTGCATTCTTATATTAATTATAATATAAGTTGACATAATCGGGTCTCTGATTGCTCTATCCGTGAAGTTTAGTAGTGCATTTTGCTCGACATTCATGCGCTTTACGATGCCGCATACCCCAATACGCTATATGAGATTGGAGCTACGTAAATTGAACTAACGTGATAGAATTACGCCGAATACTTATGTTAACAATAATATAATATGATATATTCGGGTCTCTGATTGCCGTATCATAGAAGTTTAATAGTGTATTTTACTCGTCATTACATGCGCTTTAAGGTGCCGCCTAGCCCAATACGCTATCTGAAATTCGAGCTACGTAAATTGAACAAGTGTGATAGAGTTTCGCTGAATTCTTAAATTAACCATAATATAAAATGATCTAATCGGGTCTCTGATTGCCCTATCATAGAAGTTTAGTAGTGCATTTTACTCGTCATTCCACGCACTTTAAGATGCCGTCTCGCCCAATACGCTTTCTGAAATTGGAGCTACGTAATTTGAACAAGTGTGATAGAGTTTCGCTGAATTCTTACATTAACCATAATATAAAATGATCTAATCGGCTCTCTGTTCGCCCTACCCTAGAATTTTAATAGTGCATTTTACTCGACATTTCATGCGCTTTATGATGCAACCTAGCCCAATACGCTATCTGGAATAGGAGCGACGTAAATTGAACAAATGTGATAAAATTACGCCGAATTCTTATTTTAACAATAATATAAAATGATCTAATCGTGTCTCCGATTGCCCTATCATAGAAGTTTAATAGTGCATTTTACTCGACATTTCATGCCGTTTAATGTGCCGCTTAGCCCAATACGCTATCTGAAATAGGAGCGACGTAAATGGAAACAAATGTGATAGAATTACGCAGAATTCTTATATTAACCATAATATAAAATGATCTAATCGGGTCTCTGTTTGCCCTACCCTAGAACTTTAATAGAGCATTTTACTCGTCATTTCATGCGCTTTGAGATGCCCCTTAGCCCAATAGGCTATCTGAAATAGGAGCGACGTAAATTAAATAAACGTGATAGAATTTCGTTGGATTCTTATATTAACCATAATGTAAAATGATCTAATCGTGTCTCTGTTCGCCCTAGCCTAGAAGTTTAATAGTGCATTTTATTCGCCATTTCATGCGCCTTGAAATTCCGCTCAGCCCAATACGCTATCTGTAATGGGAGCGATGTAAATTGAACAAATGTGATAGAATTTTGCTGAATTCTTAAATTAACCATAATATAAAATGATCTAATCGGGTCTCTGTTTACCCTACCCTAGAAGGTTAATATTGAATTTTACTCGCCATTCCATGCGCTTTAAGATGCCGCCTAGCCCAATACGCTATCTGAAATAGGAGCGACGTAGAGTGAACAAATGTGATAGGATTACGCAGAATTCTTATATTAACCATATTATAGAATGATCTAATCGGGTCTCTCATTGCCCTATCATAGATGTTTAATAGTGCATTTTACTCGCGATTTCATGAGCTTTAAGGTGCCGTCTAACCCAATCTGCTATCTGAAATTGGAGCTACGTAAATTGAACAAATGTGACAGAGTTACGCAGAATTCTTATATTAACCATAATATAAAATGATCTAATCGGGTCTCTGGTTGCCCTACCCTAGAAGTTTAATAGTGCATATTTCTCGACATTCCACGCGCTTTAAGATGCCGGCTAGACCAATGCGCTTTCTGAAATAGGGGCGACGTGATTTGGATAAATGTGATAGAGTTACGCTGAATTCTTAAATTGATCGTAATATAAAATGATCTAATCGGTTCTCTGATTGCCCTATCCTAGAAGTTTAGTAGTGCATTTTACTCGACATTTCGTGCGCTTTAATATTCCGCTTAGCCCAATACGCTACCAGAAATAGGATCGACGTAAATTGAACAAATGTGGTAGAGTTACGCAAAATTCTTATATTAAGCATAATATAAGATGATCTAATCGGGTCTCTGATTGCCCTATTTTAGAAGTTTAATAGTGCATTTTACTCGCCATTTCATGCGCTTTAAGGTGCCGCCGATCCCAATACGCTATCTGAAATGGGAGCTACGTAAATTGACCAAATGTGATAGAGTTTCGCTGAATTCTTAAATTAACCATAATATAAAATGATCTAATCGGGTCTCTGTTTGCCCTACCCTAGCAGTTTAGTAGTGCATTTTACTCGACATTTCATGCGCTTTAAGATGCCACCCAGTCCAATACGCTATCTGTAACAGGGGCGACGTAAATTGAACAAATGGGATAAAATTACGTTGAATTCTTATATTAACAATAATATGAAATGATCTAATCGGGTCTCTGATTGCCCTATCATAGAAGTTTAATAGTGCATTATACTCGTCATTTCATGCGCTTTAAGGACCCGCTTAGACCAATACGCTATCTGAAATAGGAGCGACGTAAATTGAACAAATGTGATAAAATTTCAAAGAATTCTTATATTAACCATAATTTAAAATGATCTGATCGGGTCTCTGATTGCCCTATCATAGAAGTTTAATAGTGACTTTTGCTCGGGATTTCATGCGCTTTAAGATACCAGACAGCCCAATACGCTATCTGAGATTGGAGCTACGTAAATTAAACAAACGTGATAGAATTACGCAGAATTCTTATATTAACCATAATATAATATGATCTATTCGGGTCTCTGATTGCCCTATCACCGAAGTTTAATAGTGCATTTTACTCGCCATTTCATGCGCTTTAAGTTGCTGCTTAGCCCAATACGATATCTGAAATAGGAGTCACGTATATTGAACAAAGGTGATAGAATTTCGCTGAATTCTTATATTAACCATAATATAAAATGATCTAATCGGGTCTCTGATTGCCCTATCATAGTAGTTTAATAGTGCATTTTACTCGTCATTTCATGCGCTTTAAGGTGCCGGTTAGCACAATACGCTATCTGAAGTAGGAGCGACGTAAATTGAACAAATGTGATAGAATTTCGTTGAATCCTTATATTAACCATAATATAAAATGATCTAGTCGGGTCCCTTTTTGCCCTACCCTAGAAGTTTAATAGTGCATTTTACTCGACATTTCATGCGCTTTAAGGTGCCATCTAGCCCAATACGCTCTCTGAAATAGGAGCGAAATAAATTGAACAAATGTGTAAGAATTACGCAGAATTCTTAAATTAACCATAATATAATACGATCTATTCGGGTCTCTGATTGCCCTATCATAGAAGTTTAGTAGTGCTTGTTACTCGTCATTTCATGCGCTTTAAGGTGCCGCGTGGCCCAATACGCTATCTGAAATAGGAGCGATATAAATTGAACAAATGTGATAAAATTACGCAGAATTCTTATATTAACCATAATTTGAAATGATCTAATCGGGTCTCTGATTACCCTATCATAGAAGTTTAATAATGCATTTTTCTCGTCAATTCATGCGCTTTAAGATGCCGACTAGCCCAGTACGCTATCTGAAATTGGAGCTACGTAAATTGAACAAACGTGATAGAATTACGCAGAATTATTATATTAATCAAAACATAAGATGACCTTATCGGGTCTCTGATTGCCCTATCCTAGAAGTTTGGTAGTGCATTTTAGTCGTCATTTCATGCGCTTTAAGATGCCGCTTAGCCCAATACGCTACCTGAAGTAGGAGCGACATAAATTCAACAAATGTGATAGAATTACGCAGAATTCTTATATTAACCATAATATAATACGATCTATTCGGGTCTCTGATTGCCCTATCATCGAAGTGTAATAGTGCATTCTACTCGCCATTGCATGCGCTCTAAGATGCCGCTTAGCCCAATACGCTATCTGAAATAGGAGCGACGTAAATTGAACAAATGTGAGAGAATTCCGCAGAATACCCATATTGACCATAATATAGAATGATCTAATCTGGTCTCTGATTGCCCTATCATAGAATTCTAATAGTGCATTTTACTTGGCAGTCCATGCGCTTTAAGATGCCGTATATGCCAATACGCTATCTGAAATAGGAGCGACGTTAATTGAACAAACGCGATAGAATTACGCTGAATGCTTATATTAATCATAATATAAGATGACCTAATCGGGTCTCTGATTGCCCTATCCTAGAAGTTTAGTAGTCCATTTTACTCGACATTTCATGCGCTTTAAGATGCCGCCTAGCCCAATACGCTATCTGAAATTGGAGCTACGTAAATAGAACGAACGTGATAGAATGACGCAGAATTCTTATATTAACCATAATAGAAGATGATCTAATCAGGTCTCTGATTGCCCCATCAAAGAAGTTTAATAATGCATTTTACTCGTCATTTCATGCGCTTTAAGGTGCCGCCTAGCCCAATACGCTATCTGAAATCGGGGCGACGTAAATTGAACAAATGTGATAAAATTACGTTGAATTCTTATATGAACAATATCATAAAATGATCTAATCGAGTCTCTGATTGCCCTACCCTAGAAGTTTAATAGTGCATTTTACTCGACATTTCATGCGTTTTAAGATGCCACCTAGCCCAATACGCTATTTGAAATCGGGGCGACGTAAATTGAACAAATATGATAAAATTTTGCTGAATTCTTATATTAACCATAATATAAGATGACCTAATCGGGTCTCTGTTAGCCCTATCCGAGAAGATTAGTAGTGCATTTTACGCGACATTTCATGCGCTTTAGGATGCCGCCTAGTCCAATGCGCTATCTGAAGTTGGAGCTACGTAAATTGAACAAACGTGATAGAATTACGCAGAATACTTATATTAACCAAAATATAATACGATCTATTCGGTTCTCTGATTGCCCTATCATAGAAGTTTAATAGTGCATTTTACTCGTCATTTCATGCGCTTTAAGGTGCCGCCTAGCCCAATACGCTATCTGAAATAGGAGCGATATAAATTGAACAAATGTGATAGAATTTCGCTAAATTCTTAAATTAACCATAATATAAAATGATCTAATCGGGTCTCTGTTTACCCTACCCTAGAAGATTAATAGTGCATTTTACTCGACATTTCATGCGCTTTAAGATGCCGCCAGCCCAATACGCTATCTGAAATTGGAGCTACGTAAATTGAACAAACGTGATATAATTACGCAGAATTCTTATATTAACCATAATATAATACGATCAATTCGGGTCTCAGATTGCCCTACCACAGAAGTGTAAGAGTGTATTTTACTCCTCATTTCATGCGCTTTAAGGTGCCCGCTAGCCCAATACGCTATCTGAAATTGGAGCTACGTAAATTGAACGAACGTGATAGAATTACGCAGAATTCTTATATTAACCATAATATAATACGATCTATTCGGGTCTCCGATTGGCCTATCATAGAAGTTTAATACTGCATTTTACTCGCCATTTCATGCGCTTTAAGGTGCCGCCTAGCTCAGTACGCTATCTGATATTGGAGCGACATAACTTGAACAAATGTGACAAAATTACGTTGAATTCTTATATTAACAATAATATAAAATGATCTAATCCGGTCTCTGATTGCCCTATCATAGAAGTTTAATAGTGCATTTTACTCTCCATTTCATGCGCTTTAAGGTACCGCTTAGCACAATACGCTATCTGATATAGGGGCGACGTAAATTGAACAAATGTGATAAAATTTCGCTGAATTCTTATATTAACCATAATATAAGATGACCTACGCGGGTCTCTGATTGACCTGCCCGAAAAGTTTAGCAGTGCATTTTACTCGTCATTTCATGCGCTTTAAGGTGCCGCCTAGCCCAATGCGCTAAGAATTCTTACATTACCCATAATACAAAATGATCTAATCGGATTTGTGATGGCCGCATCCCAGAAGTTTAGTAGTGCATTTTACTCGTCATTCTTTGCGCTTTAAGGTGCTGGCTAGTCCAATACGCTATCTGAAAGTGGAGCGACATAAATTGAACAAATGTGATAAAATTCCGCTGCATTCTTATATTAACAATAATATAAAATGATCTAATCGGGTCTCTGATTGCCCTATCATAGAAGTTTAATGGTGTATTTTACTCGTCATATCACGCGCAATAAGGTGCCGCTTAGCACAATACGCTATCTGAAATAGGAGCGACGTAAATTGAACAAGTGTGAAAGAATTTCGCTGAATTCCTATATTAACCATAATATAAAATGATCTAATTGGGTCTCCGATGGCCGTATCCGAGAAGAATAGTAGTGCATTTTATTCGCCATTTCATGCGCTTTCAGATGCCGCCTAGACTAATATACTATCCGAAATAGGAGCTACGTAAATTGAACAAATGTGATAGAATTACGCAGAATTCTTATATTAACCATAATATAATATGATCTATTCGGGTCTCTGATTGCCCTATCATAGAAGTTTAATAGGGCATTTTACTCCTCATTTCATGCGCTTTAAGGTGCCGCCTAGCCCAATACGCTGTCTGGAGTTGAAGGTACTTAAATTCAACAAATGTGATAGAATTACGCTGAATTGTTAAATTAACCGTAATATAAAATGATCTAATCGGATCTCTGTTTGCCCTATGCTAGAAGTTTAATAGTGCATTTTACACGTCATTCCACGCGCTTTAAGATGCCGGCTAGCCCAATACGCTATCTGAAATAGGGGCGACGTAAATTGGACAAATGTGGTAGAATTACGCTGAATTCTTAAATTAATCAAAATATAAAATAGTCTAATCGGGTCTCCGTTTGCCCTACCATAGATGTTTAATAGTGCATTTTACAAGACATTTCATTCGCTTTAAGATGCCGCTTAGCCCAATACGCTATTTGAAGTAGGAGCGACGTAAATTGAACAAATGTGATAGGATTTCGCTGAATTCTTAAATTAACCGTAATATAAAATGATCTAATCGGGTCTCTGATTGCCCTATCCGAGAAGTTTAGTAGTGCATTTTACTCGACATTTCATGCACATGCTGATGCCGCCTAGCCCAATACGCTACCTGAAATTGGAGCTACGTAAATTGAACAAACGTGATAGAATTTCGCAGAATTCTTATATTAACCATAATATAATACGATCTATTCGGGCCTCTGATTGCCCTATCATAGAAGTTTAATAGTGCATTTTACTCGTCATTTCATGCGCTTTATGATGCCGTCTCGCCCAATACGCTTACTGAAGTAGGAGCGACATAAATTGAACAAATGTGATAGAATTACGCAGAATTTTTATATTAACCATAATATTGAATGATCTAATCGGGTCTCTGTTTGCCCTATCATAGAAGTTTAATAGTGCATTTTACTCGTAATTTCATGCGCTTTCAGGTGCCGCTTAACCCAATACGCTATCTCAAATAGGAGCGACGTAAATTGATCAAATGTGATAGAATTACGTTGAATTCTTATATTAATCATAATATAAGATGACCTAATCGGGTCTCTGAGTCCCCTATCCGGGAAGTTTAGTAGTGCATTTTACTCGACATTTCATGCGCTTTAAGATGCCGCCTCGCGCAATACACTATCTGAAATAGGAGCGTCGTAAATTGCACAAATGTGATAGAATTACGCAGAATTCTTATCTTAACCATAATTTAAAATGATCTAATCGGGTCTCTGTTTGCCCTATTATAGAAGTTTAATGGTGCATTTTACTCGACATTTCATGCGCTTTAAGATGCCACCTATCCTATTACGCTATCTGAAATAGGGGCGACGTAAATTGATCAAATGTGATAAAATTACGCTGCATTCTTATATTAACAATGATATATAATGATCTAATCGGGTCTCTGATAGCCCTATCATAGAAGTTTAATAGTGCATATTACTCGACATTTCATGCGCTTTAAGGTGTGACTTAACCCAATACGCTTTCTGAAAAAGGAGCGACGTAAATTGACCAAATGTGATAGAGTTACGACGAATTCTTAAATTAACCATAATATAAGATGATCTAATCTGCTCTCTATTTGCCCTACCCTATAAGTTTAATAGGGCATATTACTCGACGTTTCATGGGCTTTAAGATGACACCTAGCTCAATATGATATCTGATATAGGAGCAACGTGAATTGGACAAATGTGATTGAATTTCGCAGAATTCTTATATTAACCATAATTTAAAATGTTCTAACCGGGTCTCTGATTGCCCTATCATAGAAGTTTAATAGTGCATTTTACTCGGCATTCCATGCGCTTTAAAGTACCGCATAGCCCAATCCGCTATTTGAAATTGGTTCGACGTAAATAGAACAAATGTGATAGAATTTCGCTAAATTCTTATATTAACCATAACGTAAAATGATCTAATCGTGTCTCTGTTCACCCTACCCTAGAAGTTTAATAGTGCATTTCACTCCTCATTTCATGCGCTTTCAGATGCCCCCTGTTCCAGTACGCTATTTGAAATTGGATCGACGTAAATAGAACAAATGTGATAGGATTTCGCTGAATTCTTATATTAACCATGATGTAAAATGATCTAATCGGGTCTCTGTTCGCCCCACCCTAGAAGTTTAACAGTGCATTGCACTCGCCATTTCGTGCGCTTTGAGATGCCGCTTAGCACAATACGCCATCTGAAATAGGAGCGACGTAAATTGAACAATTGTGCTATAATTACGCTGCATTCTTATACTAACCGTAATATAAAATGATCTAACCGGGTCTCTGTTTGCCTTACCCTAGAAGTTTAATAGTGCATTTTACTCGTCATTTCATGCGCTATAAGGTACCGCCTAGCCCAATACGCTATCTGAAATTGGAGTTACGTAAATTGAACAAACGTGATAGAATTTCGCAGAATGCTTATATTAACCATAATATAATACGATATATTCGGGCCTCTGATTGCCCTATCATAGAAGTTTAATAGAGCATTTTACTCGTCATTTCATGCGCTTTAAGGTGCCTCCTAGCCCTATACGCTATCCGAAATAGGAGCGACATAAATTGAACAAATGTGATAGAATTACGCAGAATCCTTATATTAATCATAATATAGAATGATCCAATCGGGTCTCTGGTTGCCCTATCATAGGAGGTTAGTAGTGCATTTTGCTCGCCATTCCACGCGCTTTAAGATGCCGCCTAACCCAATACGCTATCTGAAATAGGAGCGACGTAAATTGAACAAGTGTGATAGAATTACGCAGAATTCTTATATTAACCATAATATAGAATGATCTAAATGGGCCTTCGATTGCCCTATCATAGAAGTTGAATTGTGCATTTTACTCG
Organism: Macropis europaea; assembly: GCA_916610135.2. Taxonomy (NCBI): domain Eukaryota; kingdom Metazoa; phylum Arthropoda; class Insecta; order Hymenoptera; family Melittidae; genus Macropis; species Macropis europaea. The sequence goes on along the minus strand of CAKAJE020000472.1, from coordinate 158,160 downwards.
CCATTCCACGCACTTGAAGATGCCGCCTAGCTCAGTACGCTATCTGAAATAGGAGCGACGTAAATTGAACAAATGTGATAGAATTACGCAGAATCCTTATATTAACCATAATACAGTATGATCTATTCGGGTCTCTGATTGCCCTATCATAGAAGGTTAGTAGTGCCTTTTTGCTCGTCATTCCACGCGCTTTAGGATGCCGTCTAGCCCAATATGCTATCTGTCATAGGGGCGACGTAGATTGAGCAAATGTGATAAAATTACCCTGAATTCTCATATTAACAATAATATAAAATGATCTAATCGGATCTCTGATTGCCCTGTCATGGAAGCTTGGTAGGGCAGTGTGCTCGCCATTTCATGCGCTTTAAGAGGCCGCTTCGCACAATACGCTGTCTGAAATAGGATCGACGTAAATTGAACAAATGTGATAGAATTACGCAGGATTCTTATATTAACCATTATATAATATGATCTATTCGGTTCTCTGATGGCCGTATGCGAGAAGGATAGTAGTGTATTTTAATCGCCATTTCATGCGCTTTAACATGCCGCCTAGCTCAATACGATATCTGGTGTAGGAGCGACGTGAATTGGACAAATGTGATAGAGTTACACGATCAATTCTTAAATTAGCAATAATATCAGATGATCTAATCGGGTCTCTGATTGTCCTATCCTAGAAGTTTAGTAGTGCATTTTACTCGACATTTCATGCGCTTTATGATGCCGCTGAGCCCAATACGCTATCTGAAGTAGGAGCGACGTAAATTGAACAAATGTGACAGAGTTACGCAGAATTCTTATATTAACCATAATATAAAATGATCTAATCGGGTCTCTGATTGCCCTATCATAGAAGTTTAATAGTGCATTCTGCTCGTCATTTCATGCGCTTTAAGGCGCCGCTTAGTCTAATACGCTATCTCAAATAGGAGCGACGTAATTTGAACAAATGTGATAGAATTACGCAGAATTCTTATATTAACCATAATATAAAATGATCTAATCGGGTCTCTGATTGACGTATCACAGAAGTTTAATAGTGCATTTTACTTGTCATTTCATGCGCTTTAATGCGCCGCTTAGGCTAATACGCTATCTCAAATAGGAGCGACGTAATTTGAACAAATGTGATAGAGTTCCGCAGATTCTTATATTAACCATAATATAAAATGATCTGATCGGGTTTCTGATTTCCCTATCATAGAAGTTTAATAGTGCATTGTACTCGTCATTCCATGCGCTTTAAGATGCCGCTTAGCCCAATACGCTATCTGAAGTAGGAGCGACGTAAATTGGACAAATGTGATAAAATCACGTTGAATGCTTATATTAACAATAATATAAAATGATCTAATCTGGTCTCTGAACGCCCTATCATAGAAGTTTAATAGTGCATTTTACTCGTCATTTCATGCGCTTTAAGATGCCGCCTAGCACAATACGCTATCTGAAATAGCAGCGACATAAATTGAACAAGCGTGATAGAATTAGGCAGAATTCTTATATTAACCATAATATAGAAAGATCTAATCGGGTCTCTGGTTGCCCTATCATAGAAGTTTTATAGTGAATTTTACGGGCCATTTCATGCGCTTCAAGGTGCCGTTTAGCCCAATACGCTATCTGAAATAGGAGCGACGTAAATTGAACAAATGTGATAGAATTTCGCTGAATTCTTATATTAATCATAATATAAGATGACCTAATCGGGTCTCTGATTGCCCTATCCTAGAAGCTCAGTAGTACATTTTACTCGACATTTCATGCGCATTAAGATGCCGCTTAGACCAATACGCTATCTGAAATAGAAGCCACGTAAATTGAAGAAATGTGATAGAATTTCGCTGAATTCGTATATTAACCTTAATATAAAATGATCTAATAGGGCTTCTGATTACCCTATCATTGAAGTTTAGTAGTGCATTTTAATCGGAGTTTCATGCCCTTTTCGACTCTGCTTAGCCCAATACGCTATCTGAAATAGGAGCGACGTAAATTGAATAAATGTGATAGAATTTCGCTGAATCCTTATATTAACCATAATATAAAATGATCTAATCCGTTCTCTGTTTGCCCTACCCTAGATGTTTAATAGTGCATTTTACTCACCATTTCATGCGTTTCAAGGTGCCGTTTAGCCCAATACGCTATCTGAAATACGAGCGTCGTAATTTGAACAAATGCGATAGAATTACACTGAATTCTTATATTAACCACAATTTAAAATGATCTATTCGGGTCTCTGATTGCCCTATCATAGAAGTTTAATAGTTCATTTTACTCGTCATTTCATGCGCTTTATCATGCCACCTAGCCCATTACGCTATCTGAAATAGGCGCGACATAAATTGAACAACTGTGATAAAATTACGCTGAATTGTTATATTTACAATAATATAAAATGATCTAATCGGGTCTCTGATTGCCCTATCATAGAAGTTTAATAGTGCATTTTACTCGCCATTTCATGCCCTTTAAGGTGCCGCTTAGCCCAATCCGCTATCTCAAATTGGAGATACGTAAATTGAACAAATCTGATAAAATTACGTTGAATTCTTATATTTACAATAATATAAAAAGATCTAATCGGGTCTCTGATTCCCCTATCATAGAAGGTTAGCAGTGCATTTTACTCGTCATTCCACGCGCTTTAAGATGCCGTCTCGCCCAGTACACTATCTGAAATAGGAGCGTCGTAAGTGGAACAAATGTGATAGAATTACGCAGAATTCTTATATTAACGATAATATGAGATGACCTAATCGGGTCTCTGATTGCCCTATCCGAGAAATTTAGTAGTGCATTTTACTCGCCATTTCATGCGCTTTAAGATGCCGCCTATCTCAATACGATATCTGGTGTAGGAGCTACGAGAATTGGACAAATGTGATAGAGTTACGATGAATTCTTAAATTAACAATAATATAAGATGATCTAATCGGGATTCTGATTGCCCTATCCTAGAAGTTTAGTAGTGCATTATATGCGTCATTTCATGCGCTTTAAGGTGCCGCTTAGCCCAATACGCTATCTGAAATAGGAGCGACGTAAATCGAACAAGTGTGATAGAGTTTCGCTGAATTCATAAATTAACCATAATATAAAATGATCTAATCGGGTCTCTGTTTGCCCTACCCTAGAAACTTAATAGTTCATTTTACTCGACATTTCATGCGCTTTATGGTGCCACTTAGCCCAATACGCTATCTGAAATAGGAACGACGTAAATTAAGCAAATGTGATAGAATTACGCATAATTCTTATATTAACCATAATATAAAATGATCTAATCGGGTCTCTGATTGCCCTATCATAGAAGTTTAATAGTGCATTTTACTCGTCATTTCATGCGCTTTAAGATGCCGCCTAGCCCAATACGCTATCTGAAATTGGAGCTACGTAAATTGAACAAGTGTGATAGAGTTTCGCTGAATTCTTAAATTAACCATAATATAAAATGATCTAATCGGCTCTCTGTTTACCCTACCCTAGAATATTATTAGTGCATTTAACTCGGCATTTCATGCGATTTATGATGCAACCTAGCCCAATACGCTATCTGAAATAGGAGCGACGTAAATTGAACAAATGTGATAAAATTAGGCCGAATTCTTATATTAACATTAATATAATATGCTCTATTCGGGTCTCTGATTGCCCTATGATAGAAGTTTAATAGTGCATTTTACTCGTCATTTCATGCGCTTTAAGGTGCCGCCTAGCCCAATACGCTATCTGAAATAGGAGCGACCTAAATTGAACAAATGTGATAGAATGACACAGAATTCTTATATTAACCATGATATAATACTATCTATTCGGGTCTCTGATTGCCCTATCATAGAAGTGTAGCAGTTACGGCACTGCTACCACATCCCTGCAGTGAAAGATCGAAATATTACCCTCGCTAACTTTCTTTTCTTTAAATGCTTCCGGTCTATCTTTCTTTGAATGTGTACGGACACACGCGCGTCGTAGACCGGCAATGGACGACAGTTACCGATTGCGCGACGAGATTTTTCTGTTGTTTTCTGTCCGCGCGCCGCGGTCACCATACGAGAACACGAGGCAGAACCTCTTGCGACTCACCACGTGTACGACCGCGCGACGCAGACAATTACCTGTTTCTCATTCTGTGATATTAATTGTAAATAAATTGAGCGTGTAACGCAAATCGGAGTTATCCATTACGCACACATTCACCTCAATAATTGGTGACCCCGACGTGATCGCGACGTGATCGTGAAGTGATCGTGATCGTGATCGTGACAAGACAATTTTTTTTTCTCTCCATCGACCGTATTTCTTTAGAGACTTCCGTGAACTTTTCATACAACAGTGTAATTCGTGCAGAACTGCTAAAAGTGTAAGTGATCTCTCCGCTGAAGCAGCAATACAGCCATGAACGTGGATATCCCTGCCAACGCCTCCACGAGCAGAGCGTCGATAGAAGAGTCGCCGTTCATATACCGGACTTTTGTCCTAGCGATCCGGAAATGTGGTTCAGCATGGTGGAAAGGAGTTTCGAGGTATCCGGAGTGACCACCGACAGCACCAGGTTCGGGTATATCCTGAGTGCCCTGGATCCACGCTACGCCACAGAGGTCCGAGACATAATAATGAACCCGCCAGCGACCGGTCAGTGTGAAAAGTTAAAACCGAGCTAATCCGACGTTTGAGCGTGTCTCAAGAGCAGCAGACGCGATGCCTCCTGGAGCATGAGGAAATCGGCGATCGAAAACCTTCGCAATTTTTGAGGCATCTGCGCAGCCTAGCCGGGACGCAAGTTTCAGACACCTTATTGCGAACCCTTTGGCTAGGTAGGTTACCGATGAGCACGCAGGTAATTTTAGCCACGCAGAAGGACACGGAACTGGACAAAGTGGCCGGGCTGGCGGATGCTATCACCGATACGAGGCCTCATCGCCTTCAAATTGCCGAAGCGTCACCCCCGGCGCCGCAGGTAGCCGACGCAGGTAGGTCCCTCGAGGCCTTATTACAATTAAAAATGTCGCAGCTCGCTCTGTCGCTATGGGAAGAAATAGCGGCGTTACGTCAAGAAATGACGAGCAATCGTACCTCGCGGAGAGATAGGGAGCCTCGATCCCGTTCACGTCCTCGGAGCCGTTCCGGATGTCGATCAAGGAAGCGCACACATGGCAAGGATGGAATTTGCTGGTACCACTGGAGTTTCGGTACCGACGCAAGGGACTGTATTACGCCGTGCACCTTCCAGGCGGGCAACATTCCGGGCAGTCGTTAACGACGGCTAGCGACCCCAGCCCGACTTTACGCCGTCTCTTCGTCATCGATTACGACACGAAGACGCAATTTTTGGTGGACACAGGCGCCGACCTCTGTGTCTTTCCACGAGCAATGATCCGACGACGGCGCGAAAAATCATCCTACGAGCTTTCCGCAGCAAATGGCACCACAATCGCAACGTACGGAACTACGACTTTAACTCTCAATTTAGGGTTACGTCGGGTTATCACATGGAGATTCGTAATCGCCGATGTCTCCAGGCCCATAATCGGGGTCGATTTCCTCGCACACTTCGGACTAATGGTAGACGTTCGCAATCGCCGTCTCTTAGATCAAGTGACGTCTCTCTCGACACGAGGAATGCCTGCCCGCGATGCCGTCCCGAGCATCAAAACAGTCTTCCGGGAATCCGCTTATCATTTCCTACTCCAGCGATTTCCCGAAATTACGAAACCGGAAGGAACACCTTCCGAGCCAAAACACAGCACAATGCACCACATTCGTACTGCACCAGGTCCACCTGTTACCTGCAAACCACGGCGTCTTGCGCCAGGTAGACTACAGGCAGCCAAAAAGGAATTTGAAACCATGTCGCGATTAGGAACAACACGACCGTCGGAGAGTAGCTGGTCGTCACCTTTGCACATGGTACCCAAAAAAGGAAGTGACGAATGGAAACCATGTGGCGATTATCGTGCTCTCAACGCCAGGACCTTGCCGGACCGATATCCCGTCAGGCATATTGAACATTTTGCACAAACTTTGCGGGGTAGGAGAATATTTTCTACCATTGATCTCGTTCGAGCTTACAACCAAATCCCCGTTGCACCCGAAGATATTCCGAAGACAGCTATTACCACTCCTTTCGGATTATTCGAATTTCCGTTCATGTCGTTTGGGTTACGCAACGCGGCTCAAACCTTTCAGCGCTTTATCGATGAAGCGTTGCGAGGTTTGAACTTTTGTTTCGCATACATTGACGACATACTGGTGGCTTCAACATCCGAAGAGGAACACCTTCAACACCTCAAGATAGTTTTTGAACGCCCAAAACAATACGGTATCGTGATAAATACTGCAAAATGTATCTTCGGAAGGACGGAGTTAAAATTTTTAGGCTACCTGGTGTCGGAATCAGGCACCCGACCATCCACCGAAAAGGTTGAGGCCATTTTAAAGTATCCACGGCCGACCACAGCGAAACAATTACGGCAGTTTTTAGGTGTGGTAAATTTTTATAGACGATTCATACATAAAGCCGCACAGGTAGATGCACCTCTGAGCGACATGCTGGCGGACAATATAAAAGGCAGCGCACCTGTAAATTGGACACCAGACGCCACCGCAGCATTTGAAGACTCTAAAAAGGCGTTAGTAGAGGCTACTCTACTAACACACCCTGAAATCGACGCACCATTGGCCATCATATGCGACGCCTCGAATTCTGCTATTGGCGCCGCGCTTCAACAACGCATCGGTGATAATTGGGAACCACTGGGATTCTTTTCAAAAAAAACTCAGCTCAACGGAACAGAAATACGCTACATACGACAGAGAATTACTCGCTATCTACCTCGCAGTCAAATATTTCCGTCATATGATCGAGGGAAGAACTTTCACTATCGTCACAGACCACAAACCAATCATTTACGCTTTCCAACAGAAACCAGAAAAATTCACAATTTCGATGTCTCAGCTTCATTAGTGAATTCTCAACGGACATCCGCCACGTAGCAGGTCGAGATAACGTTGTCGCCGATGCGTTGTCAAGAGTGGACGAAATCGAAGAGACTTTGGATTTTGAAATGCTGGCCAAATCGCAAGAAGAAGACGAGGAATCACTGACGTACTTACAAGGCAACACCGGTTTGAATTTAAAAGGCATATCAATTCCTGGAAGTACACAACAAATTTACTGTGACATATCTACAGACACCGTTCGCCCTTTCCTCACAAAATCGTTTCGTCAAACTGCATTCAACGCACTACACAAAATATCGCATCCAGGAATCAACGCCACTGTCAAACTGATCACGCAAAGGTACGTTTGGCCATCGATCAAAACAGACTGCAGAAGATGGGCCCGGAACTGTCTCCAATGTCAACGCTCCAAGATCTCCAGGCACGTATCAGCACCCCTCGGTTCTTTTTCGCGACCATCGGCGAGGTTCGAACATGTTCATTTGGACATTGTCATCCTACCTGTCTCCGTAGGATACAGACATTGCCTTACCTGCGTAGATCGCTTTACGCGCTGGCCTGAGGCAATACCTCTCCGCGACCAGGAAGCAGCCACAGTAGCTCGAGCCTTTTATGAGGGGTGGATTGTTCGGTTTGGAACGCCACTAAGGATCACCACGGAACAAGGTAGACAATTTGAGTCCAATCTTTTTAAACAATTAAGCTTGTTAACAGGTAGCAGACACATAAGAACTACGGCATATCACCCGGCGGCTAATGGGATGGTGGAAAGGTTCCACCGTCGGTTAAAGGCAGCCATACGTTGCCATGAAAATCAACGTTGGACAGAGATTCTTCCCACCACGTTGCTGGGTATTCGTTCAGCCTGGAGGGAAGATTTAAAAGCAACGACAGCAGAGTTGGTGTACGGCGAACCATTGCGACTTCCTGGAGAATTCCTGTCTCCGCGTCCAGGTGAAGCTGACACTGACGCAACTTCATTTGTAAAAGAACTGCGACAACATTTCCAGGACCTGAGCCCAGTCGCAGGTTCTCACCATGGGTCACGGCGGACCATCGTGTACAAAGACCTTGCCAGTTCCGAGCATGTTTTCGTACGACACGACGCATCGAAAGGCATTTTACAACAACCTTATGATGGACCATATCGTGTCATTAGCCGCGGACATAAAACTTTTCTAATAAACCGTCAAGGAAAACATGTCACAATTTTAATCGAGAGGTTAAAACCCGCGTATATTGTAAGTGATCATTTAACACATGAAAAGTGTAATAATTCCGACAATGAACCAAATGTATCCCGCGATATTGTAACACCACAATTTACCACCCGCGCAGGTAGGCGAGTACGATTTCTCGACAGGTTTCAAGCTGGATTTTCGTGATTAGGTAAATCACTGGCTGGCGGGTGATGTATCAGTTACGGCACTGCTACCACATCCCTGCCGTGAAAGATCGAAATATTACCCTCTCTAACTTTCTCTTCTCTAAATGCTTCCGGCCTATCATTCTTTAAAAGTGTACGGACACAGGCGCGTCGTAGGCCGGCAACGGCCGACGGTTCCCGATTGCGCGACGTGTTTTTTGTTTTGTTTTCTGACCGCACGCCGCGGTCACCAGGCAGAACACGAGGCAGAACCTCTTGCGACTCACCACGTGTACGACCGTGCGACGCAGACAATTACCTGTTTCTTGTTTGTTATATTAATTATAAATAAATTGAGCGTGCAACGCAAAATCGGAGTCGACCATTACGCACATATACACCTCACTTAAATTAACCATAATATAAGATGATTTAATCGAGTCTCTGATTGCCCTATCCGAGAAGTTTAATAGTGCATTTTACTCGATATTTCGTGCGCTTTAAGGTACCGCTTAGCCCAATACGCTATCTGAAATAGGAACGACGTAAATTGAATAAATGTGATAGAATTTTGCTGAATTCTCAAATTAACCATAATATAATATGATCTAATCGGGTCTCTGTTTGCCCTGCCCTAGAAGTTTAGTAGTGCATTTTATTCGCCATTTCATGCGCTTTGAGATGCCGCTTAGCCCAATACGCTATCTGAAATAGAAGCGACGTAAATTGAACAAATGTGATAGAATTTCGCTGAATTCTTAAATTAACCTTAATGTAAAATGATCTAATCGGGTCTCTGTTCGCCCTACCCTAGAAGTTTAATAGTGCATTTCACTCGTCACTCCATGCGCCTTAAGGTGCCGCCTATCCCAATACGCTATCTGAAATAGGAGCGACGTAAATTGAACAAATGTGATAGAATTACGCTGCATTCTTATATTAATCATAATATAAGATGACCTAATCGGGTCTCTGATTGCCCTATCATAGAAGTTTGATAGTGCATTTTACTCGCCATTTCGTGCGCTTCAAGGTGCCGTTTAGCCCAATACGCTATCTGAAATAGGAGCGTCGTAAATTGAACAAATCTGATAGAATTACACTGAATTCTTACATTAACCACTATTTAAAATGATCTATTCGGGTCTCTGATTGCCCTGTCATAGAAATTGAATAGTGCATTTTACTCGTCATTTCATGCGCTTTATGATGCCACCTAGCCCGTTACGCTATCTGATATAGGCGCGACGTAAATTGAACAAATGTGATAAAATTACGCTGAATTCTTGTATTAACAATAATATAAAATAATCTAATCGGGTCTCTGATTGCCCTATCAAACAAGTTTAGTAATGCATTTTACTCGTCATTTCATGCGCTTCATGGTGACGTTTAGCCCAATACGCAATCTGAAATTGGAGCTACGTAAATTGGACAAATGTGACAGAGTTACGCAGAATTCTTATATTAGCCATAATATAAAATGATCTAATCGGGTCTCTGATTGCCCCATCATAGAAGGTTAGGAGTGCATTTTACTCGTCATTCCACGCGCTTTAAGATGCCGCCAAGGCCAATATACTATCTGAAATAGGAGCGACGTAATTTGAACAAAAGTGATAGAAGTACGCTGAATTCTTATATTAACCATAATATAATACGATCTATTCGGGTCTCTGATTGCCCTATCATAGAAGTTTAATAGTACATTTTACTCGTCATTTCCTGCGCTTTAAGGTGCCGCCTAGCCCAATACGCTATCTGAAATAGAAGCGACGTAAGTTGAACAAACGTGATAGAATTTCGCTGAATTCTTATATTAACCATAATATAAGATGACCTAATCGGGTCTCTGATTGACCTATCCTAGAAGTTTAGTAGTGCATTGTACTCGACATTCCATGCGCTTGAAGATGCCGCCTCGCCCAATACGCTATCTGAAATAGGAGCGTCGTAAATTGAACAAATGTGGTGGAATTACGCAGAATTCTTATATTAACCATAATTTAAAATGATCTACTCGTGTCTCTGATTGCGCTATCGTAGAAGTTTAATAGTACATTTTACTCGTCATTTCATGCGCTTTAAGGTGCCGCCTAGCCCAATACGCTATCTGAAATAGGAGCGACGGAAATTGAACAAATGTGATAGAATTTTGCTGAATTATCAAATTAACCATAATATAAAATGATCTAATCGGGACTCTGTTTGCCCTACCCTAGAAGTTTAATAGTGCATTTTACTCGACATTTCATGCGCTTTGAGATGCCGCCTAGCCCAATACGCTATCTTAAATAGGAGAGACGTAAACTGAAAGAATGTGATAGAATTTCGCTGAATTCTTATATTAACCAAAATATAAAATGATCTAATCGGGTCACTGATTGCCCTATCATAGAAGTTTGATAGTACATTTTACTCGCCATTCCATGCGCTTTATGATGTGGCCTAGCCCAGTAGGCTATCCGACATAGAAGTGACGTAAATTGAACAAATGTGATAGAATTACGCTGAATCCTTATATTAACCATAATATAAAATGATCTAATCGGGTCTCTGATTGCCCTGCCATGGAAGGTTAGTAGTGCGTTTTACTCGTCATTCCACCCGATTTAAGATGTCGCCTAGCCCAATACGCTATCTGAAACAGGAGCGACGTAGATTGAACAAATGTGATAAAATTACGCTGAATTCTTATATTAACAATAATATAAAATGATCTACTCGGGTCTCTGGTTGCCCTATCATAGAAGTTTAATAGTGCATTTTACTCGACATTTCATGCGCTTTGAGCTGCCGCTTAGTCCAATACGCTATCTGAAATACGAGCGACGTAAGTGGAACAAATGTGATAGAATTTCGCTGAAATATTTTATGAACCATAATGTAAAACGATCTAATCGGGTCTCTGTTTGCCTTACCCTAGAAGTTTAATAGTGCATTTTACTCGCCATTTCATGCGCTTTGAGATGCCGCTTAGTCCAATACGCTATCTGAAATAGGAGCGACGTAACTTGAACAAATGTGATAGAATTTCCCTGAGTTCTTATATTAACCCTAATATAAAATGATCTAATCGGGACTCTGATTGCCCTATCATCGAAGTTTAATTGTGAATTTTACCCGCCATTCCGCGCGCTTGAAGATGCCGCTTAGGCCAAAACGCTATCTGAAATAGGAGCGACGTAAATTGAACAAATGTGATAAAATTTTGCTGAATTCTTAAATTAACCATAATATAAAGTGATCTAATCGGGTCTCTGTTTGCCCTACCCTAGAAGTTTAATAGTGCATTTTACTCGCCATTCCACGCGCTTTAAGATGCCGCCTCGCCCAGTACGCTGTCTGAAATAGGAGCGACGTAAATAGAACAAATGTGATAGAATTTTGCTGAATTCTTAAATTAACCATAATATAAAATGATCTAATCAGGACTCTTATTGCCATAACAACGAAGTTTAATAGAGCATTATACTCGCTATTCCACGCGCTTCAAGATGCCGCATAGCCCAGTATGCTATCTGAAATAGGAGCGACGTAAATTGAACAAATGTGATAGAATTTTGCTGAATTTTAAAATTAACCATATTATAAAATGATCTAATCGGGTCTCTGTTTGCCCTACCCTAGAAGTTTAATAGTGCATTTTACTCGCCATTTCTTGCGCTTTGAGAAGCTGCTTAGCCCAATACGCTATCTGATATAGGAGCGACGTAAATTGAACAAATGTGATAGAATTTCGCTGAATTCTTATATTAACCAAAATATAAAATTATCTAATCGGGTCTCTGATTGCCCTTTCATAGAAGTTTAATAGAGCATTTTCCTCGCCATTCCACGCGCTTTAAGATGCCGCCTAGCCCAGTATGCTATCTGAAATAGGAGCGACGTAAATTGAACAAATGTGATAGAATTTCGCTGAATTCTTATATTAACCAAAATATAAAATGATCTAATCGGGTCTCTGATTGCCCTATCATAGAAGTTTGATAGTACATTTTACTCGTCATTCCACGCGCTTTATGGTGTGGCCTAGCCCAGTAGGCTATCTGACATAGAAGTGACGTAAATTGAACAAATGTGATAGAATTACGCTGAATTCTTATACTAACCGTAATATAAAATGATCTAATCGGTTCTCTCTTTGCCTTACCCTAGAAGTTTAATAGTGCATTTTACTCGCCATTTCATGCGCTTGGAGATTCCGCTTAGCACAATAGGCTATCTGAAATAGGAGCGACGTAAATTGAACAAATCTGATAGGATTTCGCTGAAATCTTTAATGAACCATAATGTAAAATGATCTAATCGGGTCTCTGTTTGCCTTCCCCTAGAAGTTTAATAGTGCATTTTACTCGCCATTTCATGCGCTTTGAGGTGCCTCTTAGCCCAATACGCTATCTGAAATAGGAGCGACGTAAATTGAACAAATGTGATAGAATTTCGCTGAATTCTTAAATTAACTATAATATAAAATGATCTAATAGGGTCTCTGTTTGCCTTACCCTAGAAGTTTAATAGTGCATTTTACTCGCCATTTCTTGCGCTTTGAGAAGCTGCTTAGCCCAATACGCTATCTGATATAGGAGCGACGTAAATTGAACAAATGTGATAGAATTTCGCTGAATTCTTATATTAACCAAAATATAAAATTATCTAATCGGGTCTCTGATTGCCCTTTCATAGAAGTTTAATAGAGCATTTTCCTCGCCATTCCACGCGCTTTAAGATGCCGCCTAGCCCAGTATGCTATCTGAAATAGGAGCGACGTAAATTGAACAAATGTGATAGAATTTTGCTGAATTCTAAAATTAACCCAAATATAAAATGATCTAATCGGGACTCTGATTGCCCTATCATCGAAGTTTAATAGTGCATTTTACCCGCCATTCCGCGCGCTTTAAGATGCCGCTTAGGCCAAAACGCTATCTGAAATAGGAGCGACGTAAGTTGAACAAATGTGATAGAATTTCGCTGAAATCTTTTATGAACCATAATGTAAACTGATCTAATCGGGACTCCGTTCGCCCTAGCCTAGAAGTTTAATAGTGCATTATATTCGCCATTTCATGCGCTTTGAGATGCCGCTTAGCCCAATACGCTATCTGAAATAGGAGCGACGTAAATTGAACAAATGTGATAGAATTTCCCTGAAATCTTATATTAAACAAAATATAAAATGATGAAATCGGGTCTCTGATTGCCCTATCATAGAAGTTTAGCAGTGCATTTTACTCGCCATTCCACGCGCTTTAAGATGCCGGCTAGCCCAGTACGCTATCTGAAATAGGAGCGACGTAAGTTGAACAAATGTGATAGAATTTCGCTGAATTCTTTTATTAACCATAATGTAAAATGATCTAATCGGGTCTCTGTTCGCCCTTGCCTCGAAGTTTAATGGTGCATTTTATTCGCCATTTCATGCGCTTTGAGATGCCGCTTAGCCCAATACGCTATCTGAAATAGGAGCGACGTAAATTGAACAAATGTGATAGAATTTCCCTGAAATCTTATATTAAACAAAATATAAAATGATCTAATCGGGTCTCTGATTGCCCTATCATAGAAGTTTAGTAGTGCATTTTACTCGCTATTCCACGCGCTTTAAGATGCCGCCTAGCCCAGTACGCTATCTGAAATAGGAGCGACGTAAGTTGAACAAATGTCATAGAATTTTGCTGAATTCTTATATTAACCAAAATATAAAATGATCTAATCGGGTCTCTGTTTGCCCTACCCTAGAGGTTTAATAGTGCATTTTACTCGCCATTTATTGCGCTTTGAGATGCCCTTAGCCCAATACGCTACCTGAATTATCAGCGACGTAAATTGAACAAATGTGATAGAATTTCGCTGAATTCTTATATTAACCTTAATGTAAAATGATCTAATCGGGTCTCTGTTCGCGCTACCCTAGCAGTTTAATAGTGCATTTCACACGTCATTTCATGCGCTTTAAGATACCGCTTAGCCCAATAAGCTATCTGAAATAGGAGCGACGTAAATTGAATAAATGTGATAGAATTTCGCTGAGTTCTTATATTAACCAAGATATAAAATGATCTAATCGGGTCTCTGATTGCCCTATCATAGAAGTTTAGTAGTGCATTTTACTCGCCATTCCACGCGCATTAAGGTGCCGCCTAGCCCAGTACGCTATCTGAAATAGGAGCGACGTAAATTGAACATACGTGATAGAATTTTGCTGAATTCTTAAATTAACTAAAATATAAAATCATCTAATCGGGTATCTGATTGCCCTATCATAGAACTTTAATAGTGCATTATACTCGCCACTCCACGCGCTTTAAGATGCCGCCTCGCCCAGAACGCTATCTGAAATAGGAGCGACGTAAATTGACAAATGTGATAGAATTTCGCTGAATTCTTAAATTAACTATAATATATAATGATCTAATCGGGTCACTGATTGCCCTATCATAGAAGTTTAATAGTGCATTTTACTCGCCATTCCACGCGCTTTAAGATGCCGGCTAGCCCAGTACGCTATCTGAAATAGGAGCGACGTAAGTGGAACAAATGTGATAGAATTTCGCTGAAATCTTTTATGAACCATGATGTAAACTGATCTAATCGGAACTCCGTTCGCCCTAGCCAAGAAGTTTAATAGTGCATTGTATTCGCCATTTCATGCGCTTTGAGATGCCGCTTAGCCCAATACGCTATCTGAAATAGGAGCGACGTAAATTGAACAAATGTGATAGAATTTCGCTGAATTCTTAAATTAACTATAATATAAAATGATCTAATAGGGTCTCTGTTTGCCTTACCCTAGAAGTTTAATAGTGCATTTTACTCGCCATTCCACGCGCTTTAAGATGCCGCCTAGCCCAGTACGCTATCTGAAATAGGAGCGACGTAAGTTGAACAAATGTAATAGAATTACGCTGAATTCTTATATTAACCGTAATATAAAATGATCTAATCGGGTCTCTGTTTGCCCTACCCTAGAAGTTTAATTGTGCATTTTACTCGCCATTTCATGCGCTTTAAGATGCCGCTTAGCCCAATACGCTATCTGAAATAGGAGCGACGTGAATTGAACAAATGTGATAGAATTTTCTGAATTCTTAAATTAACCATAAGATAATATGATCTAATCGGGTCTCTGTTTGCCCTACCCTAGAAGTTTAATAGTGCATTTTACTCATCATTTCATGCGCTTTGAGATGCCGCTTTGCCCAATACGCTATCTGAAATAGGAGCGACGTAAATGAACGAATGTGATCGAATTTCGCTGAATTCTTAAATTAACCATAATATAAAGTGATCTAATCGGGTCTCTGTTTGCCCTACCCTAGAAGTTTAATAATGCATTTTACTCGTCATTTCATGCGCTTTGAGATGCCGCTTAGCTCAATACTCTATCTGATATAGGAGCGATGTAAATTGAACAAATGTGATAGAATTTTGCTGAATTCTTAAATTAACCATAATATAAAATGATCTAATCGGGTCTCTGTTTGCCCTACCCTAGAAGTGTAATAGTGCATTTTACTCGCCATTCCACGCGCTTTAAGATGCCGCCTAGCCCAGAACGCTATCTGAAATAGGAGCGACGTAAATTGAACAAATGTGATAGAATTTTGCTGAATCCTTAAATTAACCATAATATAAAATGATCTAATCGGGTCTCTGTTTGCCCTACCCTAGAAGTTTAATAGTGCATTTTACTCGACATTTCATGCGCTTTGAGCTGCCGCTTAGCCCAATACGCTATCTGAAATAGGAGCGACGTAAGTTGAACAAATGTGATAGAATTTCGCTGAATTCTTTTATTAACCATAATGTAAAATGATCTAATCGGGTCTCTGTTCGCCCTTGCCTAGAAGTTTAATGGTGCATTTTATTCGCCATTTCATGCGCTTTGAGATGCCGCTTAGCCCAATACGCTATCTGAAATAGGAGCGACGTAAATTGAACAAATGTGATAGAATTTCCCTGAAATCTTATATTAAACAAAATATAAAATGATCTAATCGGGTCTCTGATTGCCCAATCATAGAAGTTTAGTAGTGCATTTTACTCGCTATTCCACGCGCTCTAAGATGCCGCCTAGCCCAGTACGCTATCTGAAATAGGTGCGACGTAAGTTGAACAAATGTCATAGATTTTTGCTGAATTCTTAAATTAACCAAAATATAAAATGATCTAATCGGGTCTCTGTTTGCCCTACCCTAGAGGTTTAATAGTGCATTTCACTCGCCATTTCTTGCGCTTTGAGATGCCCCTTAGCCCAATACGCTACCTGAAATATCAGCGACGTAAATTGAACAAATGTGATAGAATTTCGTTGAATTCTTATATTAACCTTAATGTAAAATGATCTAATCGGGTCTCTGTTCGCGCTACCCTAGAAGTTTAATAGTGCATTTCACACGGCATTTCATGCGCTTTAAGATGCCGCTTAGCCCAATAAGCTATCTGAAATAGGAGCGACGTAAATTGAACAAATGTGATAGAATTTCGCTGAGTTCTTATATTAACCAAGATATAAAATGATCTAATCGGGTCTCTGATTGCCCTATCATAGAAGTTTAGTAGTGCATTTTACTCGCCATTCCACGCGCTTTAAGATGCCGCCTAGCCCAGTACGCTATCTGAAATAGGAGCGACGTAAATTGAACATATGTGATAGAATTTTGCTGAATCCTTAAATTAACCAAAATATAAAATGATCTAATCGGGTCTCTGATTGCCCTATCATAGAACTTTAATAGTGCATTATACTCGCCATTCCACGCGCTTTAAGATCCCGCCTCGCCCAGAACGCTATCTGAAATAGGAGCGACGTAAATTGAACAAATGTGATAGAATTTCGCTGAGTTCATATATTAACCAAGATATAAAATGATCTAATCGGGTCTCTGATTGCCCTATCATAGAAGTTTAGTAGTGCATTTTACTCGCCATTCCACGCGCTTTAAGATGCCGCCTAGCCCAGTACGCTATCTGAAATAGGAGCGACGTAAGTTCAACAAATGTGATAGAATTACGCTGAATTCTTATATTAACCGTAATATAAAATGATCTAATCGGGTCTCTGTTTGCCCTACCCTAGAAGTTTAATAGTGCATTTTACTCGCCATTTCAGGCGCTTTGAGATGCCGCTTAGCCCAATACGCTATCTGAAATAGGAGCGACGTAAATTGAACAAATGTGATAGAATTTCGCTGAATTCTTATATTAACCAAAATATAAAATGATCTAATCGGGTCTCTGATTG
Organism: Macropis europaea; assembly: GCA_916610135.2. Taxonomy (NCBI): domain Eukaryota; kingdom Metazoa; phylum Arthropoda; class Insecta; order Hymenoptera; family Melittidae; genus Macropis; species Macropis europaea. The sequence goes on along the minus strand of CAKAJE020000472.1, from coordinate 140,575 downwards.
CCCTATCATAGAAGTTTAATAGTTCAATTTACTCGCCATTCCACGCGCTTTAGGATGCCGCCTAGCCCAGTACGCAATCTGAAATAGGAGCGACGTAAATTGAACAAACGTGATAGAATTTTGCTGAATTCTTAAATTAACCATAATATAAAATGATCTAATCGGGTCTCTGTTTGCCCTGCCCTAGAAGTTTAATAGTGCATTTCACTCGCCATTTCATGCGCTTTGAGATGCCGCATAGGCCAATACGCTACCTGAAATAGGAGCGACGTAAGATGAACAAATGTGATAGAGTTTCGCTAAATTCTTTTATTAACCATAATGTAAAATGATCTAATCGGGTCTCTGTTCGCCCTAGCCTAGAAGATTAATAGTGCATTTTATTCGCCATTTCATGCGCTTTGAGATGCCGCTTAGCCCAATGCGCTATCTGAAATAGGAGCGACGTAAATTGAACAAATGTGATAGTATTTCCCTGAAATCTTATATTAAACAAAATATAAAATGATCTAATCGGGTCTCTGATTGCCCTATCATAGAAGTTTAGTAGTGCATTTTACTCGCCATTCAACGCGCTTTAAGATGCCGCCTAGCCCAGTACGCTATCTGAAATGCGAGCGACGTAAGTTGAACAAATGTGATAGAATTTTGCTGAATTCTTAAATTAACCAAAATATAAAATGATCTAATCGAGTCTCTGATTGCCCTATCATAGAATTTTAATAGTGCATTTTACCCGCCATTCCACGCGCTTTAAGATGCCGCATCGCCCAGTACGCTATCTGAAATAGGAGCGACGTAAGTTGAACAAATGTGATAGAATTACGCTGAATTCTTATATTAACCGTAATATAAAATGATCTAATCGGGTCTCTGTTTGCCTTATCCTAGATGTTTAATAGTGCATTTTACTCGCCATTTCATGCGCTTTGAGATGCCGCTTAACCCAACACGCTATCTGAAATAGGAGCGACGTAAATTGAACAAATGCGATAGAATTTCGATGAATTCTTAAATTAACTATAATATAAAATGATCTAATCGGGTCTCTGTTTCCCCTACCCTAGAAGTTTAATAGTGCATTTTACACGACATTTCATGCGCTTTGAGCTGCCGCTTAGCCCAATACGCTATCTGAAATAGGAGCGACGTAAGTGGAACGAATGTGATAGAATTACGCTGAATTCTTATATTAACCGTAATATAAAATGATCTAATCGGGTCTCTGTTTGCCTTATCCTAGAAGTTGAATAGTGCATTTCACTCGCCATTTCATGCGCTTTGAAATGCTGCTTAACCCAATACGCTATCTGAAATAGGAGCGACGTAAATTGAACAAATGTGATAGAACTTCGGTGAATTCTTAAATTAACCATAATATAAAATGATCGAATCGGGTCTCTGTTTGCCCTACCCTAGAAGTTTAATAGTGCATTTTATTCGTCTTTTCATGCGCTTTGAGATGCCGCATAGCCCAATACGCTATCTGAAATAGGAGCGACGTAAATTGAACAAATGTGATACAATTTCCCTGAAATCTGATATTAAACAAAATATAAAATGATCTAATCGTGTCTCTGATTGCCCTATCATAGAAGTTTAGTATTGCATTTTACTCGCCATTCCACGCGCATTAAGATGCCGCCTAGGCCAGTACGCTATCTGAAATAGGAGCGACGTAAATTGAACATATGTGATAGAATTTTGCTGAATTCTAAAATTAACCAAAATATAAAATGATCTAATCGGGTCTCTGATTGCCCTATCATAGAAGTTTAGTAGTGCATTTTACTCGCCATTCCACGCGCTTTAAGATGCCGCCTAGCCCAGTACGCTATCTGAAATAGGAGCGACGTAAATTGAACATATGTGATAGAATTTTGCTGAATTCTTAAATTAACCAAAATATAAAATGATCTAATCGGGTGTCTGATTGCCCTATCATAGAACTTTAACAGTGCATTATACTCGCCATTCCACGCGCTTTAAGATGCCGCCTCGCTCAGAACGCTATCTGAAATAGGAGCGACGTAAATTGAACAAATGTGATAGAATTACGCTGAATTCTCATATTAACCGTAATATAAAATGATCTAATCGGGTCTCTGTTTGCCCTACCCTAGAAGTTTAATAGTGCATTTTACTCGCCATTTCATGCGCTTTGAGATGCCGCTTAGCCCAATACGCTATCTGAAATAGGAGCGACGGGAATTGAACAAATGTGATAGAATTTTCTGAATTCTTAAATTAACCATAAGATAATATGATCTAATCGGGTCTCTGTATGCCCTACCCTAGAAGTTTAATAGTGTATCTTACTCACCATTTCGTGCGCTTTGAGATGCCGCTCAGCCCAATACGCTACCTGAAATAGGAGCGACGTAAGTTGAACAAATGTGATAGAATTTCGCTGAATTCTTTTATTAACCATAATATAAGATGATCTAATCGGGTCTCTGCTTGCCTTACCCTAGAAGCTTAACAGTGCATTTTACTCCCCATTTCATGCGCTTTGAAATGCTGCTTAGCCCAATACGCTATCTCCAGTAGTAGCGACGTAAATTGACCAAATGTGACAGAATTACGCAGAATTCTTATATTCACCATAATATAAAATGATCTAATGGGGTCTCTGATTACCCTATCATAGAAGTTTTTATGTGCGTTTTAATCTACATTTCATGCCCTTTAAGATTCTGCTTAGCCCAATACGCTATCTGAAATAGGAGCGACGTAAATTGAGCAAATGTGATAGAATTTCGCTGAATTCTTATATTAACCATAATATAAAATGATCTAATCGGTTCTCCGATTGCCCTATCATAGAAGTTTAATAGTGCATTTTACTCGCCATTTCATGCCCTTTAAGATGCCGCTTAGACCCATACTGTATCTGAAATAGGAGCGTCGAAAATTGAACAAATGTGATAGAATTACGCAGAATTCTTATATTAACCATAATTTAAAATGATCTAATCGGGTCCCTGTTTGCCGTACCCCGGAATTTTAATTGAGCATTTTACTCGACATTTCATGCGCTTTAAGATGCCACATAGCCCAATGCGCTATCTCAAATAGGGGCGACGTAAATTGAAATAATGTGATAAAATTACGCTGAATCTTTATAATAACAATAATATAAAATGATCTAATCGGGACTCCGATTGCCCCATCCTAGAAGTTTAGTAGTACATTTTACTCGTCATTTCATGCGCTTTAAGGTGATGTCTACCCGAATACGCTATCTGAAGTTGGAGCGACGTAAATTGAACAAATGTGATAGAATTTCACTGAATTCTTATATTAACCATAATATAGAATGATCTAATCGGGTCTCTGATTGCCCTATCATAGAAGTTTAATAGTGCATTTTACTCGTCAGTCCATGCACTTTCAGATGTAGCCTATCCCAATACGCTATCTGAAATAGGAGCGACGTAAATTGAACAAATGTGTTAGAATTACGCTGAATTCTTATATTAATCATAATATAAGATGACCTAATCGAGTCTCTGATTGCCCTATCCGAGAAGTTTAGTAGTGCATTTTGCTCCACATTCCATGCGCTTTAAGATGCCGCCTATCCCAATACGCTATCTGAAATAGGAGCGACGTAAATTGAACAAATGTGACAGAATAACGCAGAATTCATATAATATCCATAATATAAAATGATCTAACGGGGTCTCTGATTACCCTATTACAGAAGTTTAATAGTGCATTTTACTTGACATTTCATACCCTTTAAGATGCCACCTAGACCAATACGCTATCTGAAATAGGGGCGACGTAAATTGAACAAATGTGATAGAGTTACGCAGAATTCTTATATTAACAATAATATAAAATGATCTAAACGGGTCCCTGATTGCCCTATCATAGAAGTTTCATAGTGCATTTTACTCGACATTTCATGCGCTTTAAGGAGCCGCCTAGCCCAAATCGCTATCTGAAATTGGAACTACGTAAATTGAACAAGAGTGATAAAGTTTCGCTGAATTCTTACATTAACCATAATATAAAATGATCTAATCGGGTCTCTGATTACCCTAACATTGAAGCTTAATAGTGCATTTTACTCGACATTTCATGCGCTTTAAGGTGCCGCCATGCCCAATACGCTATCTGAAATAGGAGCGTCGTAAATTCAACAAATGTGATAGAATTTCCACTGAAATCTTATATTAAACAAAATATAAAATGATCTAATCGGGTCCCTGTTTGCCGTACCCCGGAATTTTAATTGAGCATTTTACTCGACATTTCATGCGCTTTAAGATGCCACATAGCCCAATGCGCTATCTCAAATAGGGGCGACGTAAATTGAAATAATGTGATAAAATTACGCTGAATCTTTATAATAACAATAATATAAAATGATCTAATCGGGACTCCGATTGCCCCATCCTAGAAGTTTAGTAGTACATTTTACTCGTCATTTCATGCGCTTTAAGGTGATGTCTACCCGAATACGCTATCTGAAGTTGGAGCGACGTAAATTGAACAAATGTGATAGAATTTCACTGAATTCTTATATTAACCATAATATAGAATGATCTAATCGGGTCTCTGATTGCCCTATCATAGAAGTTTAATAGTGCATTTTACTCGTCAGTCCATGCACTTTCAGATGTAGCCTATCCCAATACGCTATCTGAAATAGGAGCGACGTAAATTGAACAAATGTGTTAGAATTACGCTGAATTCTTATATTAATCATAATATAAGATGACCTAATCGAGTCTCTGATTGCCCTATCCGAGAAGTTTAGTAGTGCATTTTGCTCCACATTCCATGCGCTTTAAGATGCCGCCTATCCCAATACGCTATCTGAAATAGGAGCGACGTAAATTGAACAAATGTGACAGAATTACGCAGAATTCATATAATATCCATAATATAAAATGATCTAATGGGGTCTCTGATTACCCTATCACAGAAGTTTAATAGTGCATTTTACTTGACATTTCATACCCTTTAAGATGCCACCTAGACCAATACGCTATCTGAAATAGGGGCGACGTAAATTGAACAAATGTGATAGAGTTACGCAGAATTCTTATATTAACAATAATATAAAATGATCTAAACGGGTCCCTGATTGCCCTATCATAGAAGTTTCATAGTGCATTTTACTCGACATTTCATGCGCTTTAAGGAGCCGCCTAGCCCAAATCGCTATCTGAAATTGGAACTACGTAAATTGAACAAGAGTGATAAAGTTTCGCTGAATTCTTACATTAACCATAATATAAAATGATCTAATCGGGTCTCTGATTACCCTAACATTGAAGCTTAATAGTGCATTTTACTCGACATTTCATGCGCTTTAAGGTGCCGCCATGCCCAATACGCTATCTGAAATAGGAGCGTCGTAAATTCAACAAATGTGATAGAATTACGCTGAATTCTTATATTAACCGTAATATAAAATGATCTAATCGGGTCTCTGTTTGCCGTAACCTAGAAGTTTAATAATGCATTTTACTCGACATTTCATGCGCTTTTAGATGCCACCTGGCCCAATACGCTATCTGAACTAGGGGCGACGTAAATTGAACAAATGTGATCAAATTACGTTGAATTCTTATATTAACAATAACATAAAATGATCCAATCGGGTCTCTGATTGCCCTATCATAGAAGTTTAATAGTGCATTTTACTCGTCATTTCATTCGCTTTAAGGTGCCGCTTAGCCCAATACGCTATCTGAAATTGGAGCTACGTAAATTAGACAAACGTGATAGAAATACGCAGATTTCTTATATTAACAATAATATAATATGATATATTCGGGTCGCTGATTGCCCTATCATAGAAGTTTAATAGTGCATTTTACTCGTCATTTCATGCGCTTTAAGGTGCCGCTTAGCCCAATACGCTATCCGAAACAGGAGCGAGGTAAATTGAACAAATGTGATAGAATTTCGCTGAATTCTTATATGAACCATAATATAGAATGATCTAATCGGGTCTCTGATTGCCCTATCATAGAAGTTTAATAGTGAATTTTACTCGTCAGTCCATGCGCTTCAAGATGCCGCCTACCCCAATACGCTATCTGAAATAGCAGCGACGTAAATTGATCAAATGTGATAGGACTACGCTGAATTCTTATATTAACCATAATATAAAATGCCATAATCGGGTATCTTATTGCCCTATCCGAGAAGTTTAGTAGTTCATTTTGCTCGACATTTCATGCGCTTTAAGATGCCGCGTAGCCCAATACGCTATCTGAAATTGGAACTGCGTATATTGAACTAACGTGATAGAAATACGCAGAATTCTTATATTAACAATAATATAATATGATATATTCGGGTATCTGATTGCCCTATCATAGAAGTTTAAACGTGCATTTCAATCGGCAATTCATGCCCTTTAAGATTCTGCTTAGCCCAATACGCTAACTGAAGTAGGAGGGACGTAAATTGAACAAATGTGATAGAATTACGCAGAATTCTTATATTAACCATACTATAGAATGATCTATTCGGGTCTCTGTTTGCCGTAACCTAGAAGTTTAATAGTGCATTTTACTCCTCATTTCATGCGCTTTGAGATGCCGCTTAGCCCAATACGCTATCTGAAATAGGAGCGACGTGAATTGAACAAATGTGATAGAATTTCGCTGAATACTTATATTAACCAAAATATAAAATGATCTAATCGGGTCTCTGATTGCCCTATCATAAGAGTTTAATAGTGCATTTTACTCGCCATTCCACGCGTTTTAAGATGCCGCCTAGTCCAGTACGCTATCTGAAATAGCAGCGACGTAAATTGAACAAATGTGATAGAATTTTGCTGAATTCTTAAATTAACCAAAATATAAAATGATCTAACCGGGTCTCTGAATGCCCTATCATAGAATTTTAATAGTGCAATTTACTCGACATTCCACGCGCTTTAAGATGCCGCCTGGCCCAGTACGCTATCTGAAATAGGAGCGACGTAAATTGAACAAATGTGATAGAATTTCGCTGAATCCATAAATTAACCATAATATAAATTGATTTAATAGGGTCTCTGTTCGCCCTACCCTAGAAGTTTAATTGTGCATTGCACTCGTCATTTCATGCGCTTTGAGATGCCGCTGAGCCCAATACGCTATCAGAAATAGGAGCGACGTGAGTTGGACAAATGTGATAGAATTTCGCTGAATACTTATATTAACCAAAATATAAAATGATGTAATCGAGTCTCTGATTGCCGTATCATAAGAGTTTAATAGTGCATTTTCCTCGCCATTCCACGCGGTTTGGATGCCGCCCAGACCAGTACGCTATCTGAAATAGGAGCGACGTAAATTGAACAAATGCGATAGAATTTTGCTGAATTCTTAAATTAACCATAATATACAATGATCTAATCGGGTCTCTGTTTGCCGTACCCTAGAAGTTTAATAGTGCATTTTACTCGCCATTTCATGCGCTTTGCGATGCCTCTTAGCCCAATACGCTATCTGAAATAGGAGAGACGTAAGTTGAACAAGTGTGATAGAATTTCGCTGAATTCTTTTATTAATCATAATGTGAAATGATCTCATCGGGTCTCTGATTGCCCTATCATAGAAGTTTAGTAGTGCATTTTACACGCCATTCCACGCGCTTTAAGATGCCGCCTAGCCCAGTAAGCTATCTGAAATAGGAGCGACGTAAATTGAACAAATGTGATAGAATTTCCCTGAAATCTTATATTAAATAAAATATAAAATAATCTCATCGGGTCTCTGATTGCCCTATCATAGAAGTTTAGTAGTGCATTTTACACGCCATTCCACGCGCTATAAGATGGCGCCTAGCCCAACAGGCTATCTGCAATTGGTGCTACGTAAATTGAACAAACGTGACAGAATTACTCAGAATTCTTATATTAACCATAATATAATATGATATGTTCGGGTCTCTGATTGGCCTATCATAGAAGTTAAATACTGCACGTTACTCGTCATATCATGCGCCTTAGGGTGCCGCTTGGCCCAATACGCTATCTGAAATAGGCGCGACGTAAATTGAACAAATGTGATAGAATTTCGCTGAATTCTTATATTAACCATAATATAGAATGATCTAATCGGGTCTCTGTTTGCCCTACCCTAGAAGTTTAATAGTGCATTTTATTCGCCATTTCATGCGCTTTGAGATGCGGCTTAGCCCAATACGCTATCTGAAATAGGAGCGATGTAAATTGAACAAATGTGATAGAATTTCCCTGAATTCTTATATTAACCAAGATATAAAATGATCTAATCGGGTCTCTGATTGCCCTATCATAAGAGTTTAATAGTGCATTTTACTCGCCATTCCACGCGTTTTAAGATGCCGCCTAGTCCAGTACGCTATCTGAAATAGCAGCGACGTAAATTGAACAAATGTGATAGAATTTTGCTGAATTCTTAAATTAACCAAAATATAAAATGATCTAACCGGGTCTCTGAATGCCCTATCATAGAATTTTAATAGTGCAATTTACTCGACATTCCACGCGCTTTAAGATGCCGCCTGGCCCAGTACGCTATCTGAAATAGGAGCGACGTAAATTGAACAAATGTGATAGAATTTCGCTGAATCCATAAATTAACCATAATATAAATTGATTTAATAGGGTCTCTGTTCGCCCTACCCTAGAAGTTTAATTGTGCATTGCACTCGTCATTTCATGCGCTTTGAGATGCCGCTGAGCCCAATACGCTATCAGAAATAGGAGCGACGTGAGTTGGACAAATGTGATAGAATTTCGCTGAATACTTATATTAACCAAAATATAAAATGATGTAATCGAGTCTCTGATTGCCGTATCATAAGAGTTTAATAGTGCATTTTCCTCGCCATTCCACGCGGTTTGGATGCCGCCCAGACCAGTACGCTATCTGAAATAGGAGCGACGTAAATTGAACAAATGCGATAGAATTTTGCTGAATTCTTAAATTAACCATAATATACAATGATCTAATCGGGTCTCTGTTTGCCGTACCCTAGAAGTTTAATAGTGCATTTTACTCGCCATTTCATGCGCTTTGCGATGCCTCTTAGCCCAATACGCTATCTGAAATAGGAGAGACGTAAGTTGAACAAGTGTGATAGAATTTCGCTGAATTCTTTTATTAATCATAATGTGAAATGATCTCATCGGGTCTCTGATTGCCCTATCATAGAAGTTTAGTAGTGCATTTTACACGCCATTCCACGCGCTTTAAGATGCCGCCTAGCCCAGTAAGCTATCTGAAATAGGAGCGACGTAAATTGAACAAATGTGATAGAATTTCCCTGAAATCTTATATTAAATAAAATATAAAATAATCTCATCGGGTCTCTGATTGCCCTATCATAGAAGTTTAGTAGTGCATTTTACACGCCATTCCACGCGCTATAAGATGGCGCCTAGCCCAACAGGCTATCTGCAATTGGTGCTACGTAAATTGAACAAACGTGACAGAATTACTCAGAATTCTTATATTAACCATAATATAATATGATATGTTCGGGTCTCTGATTGGCCTATCATAGAAGTTAAATACTGCACGTTACTCGTCATATCATGCGCCTTAGGGTGCCGCTTGGCCCAATACGCTATCTGAAATAGGCGCGACGTAAATTGAACAAATGTGATAGAATTTCGCTGAATTCTTATATTAACCATAATATAGAATGATCTAATCGGGTCTCTGTTTGCCCTACCCTAGAAGTTTAATAGTGCATTTTATTCGCCATTTCATGCGCTTTCAGATGCGGCTTAGCCCAATACGCTATCTGAAATAGGAGCGATGTAAATTGAACAAATGTGATAGAATTTCCCTGAATTCTTATATTAACCAAGATATAAAATGATCTAATCGGGTCTCTGATTGCCCTATCATAGAAGTTTAATAGTGCAATTTACTCGCCATTCCACGCGCTTTAAGATGCCGCCTAGCTCAGTACGCTATCTGAAATAGGAATGACGTAAATTGAACAAATGTGATAGAATTTCGCTGAATTCTTATATTACCCAAAATATAAAATGATCTAATCGGGTCTCTGATTGCCCTATCATAGAAGTTTAATAGTGCAATTTACTCGCCATTCCACGAGCTTTAAGATGACGCCTAGCCCAGTACGCTATCTGAAATAGGCGCGACGTAAATTGAACAAATGTGATAGAATTTTGCTGAATTCTTATATTAACCGTAATATAAAATGATCTAATCAGGTCTCTGTTTACTTTATCTTAGAATTCTAATAGTGCATTTTACTCGCCATTTCATGCGCTTTGAGATGCCGCATAGCCCAATACGCTATCTGAAATAGGAGCGACGTAAATTGAACAAATGTGATAGAATTTCCCTGAAATCTTATATTAAATAAAATATAAAATAATCTCATCGGGTCTCTGATTGCCCTATCATAGAAGTTTAATAGTGCATTTTCCTCGCCATTCCACGCGCTTTTAGATGCCGCCCAGCCCATTACGCTATCTGAAATAGGAACGACGTAAATTGAACAAATGTGATAGAATTACGCTGAATTCTTATATTAACCGTAATATAAAATGATCTAATCGGGTCTCTGTTTACCTTATCTTAGAAGTCTAATAGTGCATTGTACTCGCCATTTCATGCGCTTTGAGATGCCTCTTTGCCCAATACGCTATCTGAAATAGGAGCGACGTAAATTGAACCAATCTGATAGAATTTTGCTGAATTCTTAAATTAACCATAATATAAAATGATCTAATCGGGTCTCTGTTTGCCCTACCCTAGAAGTTTAATAGTGCATCTTACTCGACATTTCATGCGCTTTGAGCTGCCGCTTAGCCCAATACGCTATCTGAAATAGGAATAACGTAAGTGGAACAAATGTGATAGAATTTCGCTGAAAGCTTTTATGAACCATAATGTAAAATGATCTAATCGGGTCTCTGTTCGCCCTAGCCTAGAAGTTTAATAGTGCATTGTATTTGCCATTTTATGCGCTTTGAGATGCCGCTTAGCCCAATACGCTATCTGAAATAGGAGCGACGTAAATTGAACAAATGTGATAGAATTACGCAGAATTCTTATATTAACCAAAATATAAAATGACCTAATCGGGTCTCTGATTGCCCTATCATAGAAGTTTAATAGTGCATTTTACTCGCCATTCCACGCTATTTAAGATGCCGCCTACCCCAGTACGCTATCTGAAATAGGAGCGACGTAAGTTGACCAAATGTGATAGAATTACGCTGAATTCTTATATTAACCCTAATATAAAATGACGTAATCGGGTCTCAGTTTGCCTTGTCCTAAAAGTTTAATACTGCTTTTTATTCGCCATTTCATGCGCTTTAAGATGCCGCCTAGCCCAGTACGCTATCTGAAATAGGAGCGACGTAAATTGAACAGATGTGATACAATTTTGCTGAATTCTTAAATTAACCATAATATAAAATGATCTATTCGGGTCTCTGGTTGCCCTACCCTAGAAGATTAATAGTTCATTTTACTCGCCATTTCATGCGCTTTGAGATGCCGCTTCGCCCAATAAGCTATCTGAAATAGGAGCGACATAAATTGAACAAATGTGATAGAATTTCGCTGAATTCTTATATTAACCATAATATAATATGATCTAACCGGGTCTCTGATTGCCCTATCATAGAAGGTTACTAATGCATTTTACTCGCCATTCCGCGCGCTTTAAGATGCCGCCTAGCCCAATATGCTATCTGAAATAGGAGCGACGAAAATTGAACGAATGTGATAGAATTACGCTGCATTCTTATATGAATCATAATATAAGATGACCTAATCGGGACACTGACTGCCCTATCATAGAAGTTTAATAGTGCATTTTACTCGCCATTTCATGCGCTTCAAGGTGCCGTTTAGCCAAATACGCTATCTGAAATAGGAGCGTCGTAAATTGAACAAATGTGATAGAATTACACTGAATTCTTATATTAATCATAATATAAGATAATCTAATCGGGTCTCTGATTGCGCTATCATAGAAGGTTAGTAGTGCGTTTTACTCGTCATTCCATGTGCTTTAAGATGCCGCCTAGCCCAATATACTATCTGAAATAGGAGCGACGTCACTTGAACAAATGTGATAGAATTACTCAGAATTCTTATATTAATCATAATATGAGATGATCTAATCGGGTCCCTGATTGCCCTATCATAGTAGTTTAATAGTGCATTCTAATCGTCATTTCATGCGCTTTAAGCTGCGGCCTACCCCAAAACGCTATCTGAAATTGGAGCTACGTTAATTGAACAAGTGTGATAGAGTTTCGCTGAATTCTTAAATTAACCATAGTATAAAATGATCTAATCGGGTCTCTGTTTGCCCTACCCTAGAAGTTTAATAGTGCACTTTACCCGACATTCCATGCGCTTTAAGATCCCACCTAGCCCAATACGCTATCTGAAATAGGAGCGACGTAAATTGAACAAATGTGATAGAACGACGCATAATTCTTATATTAACCATAATATAAAATGGTCTAATCGGGTCTCTGATTGCCCTATCATAGAAGTTTAATAGAGCATTTTACTCGCCATTTCATGCGCTTCAAGGTGCCGTTTAGCCCAATACGCTATCTGAAATAGGAGTGACGTAAATTGAACAACTGTGATAAAATTACCCTGAATCCTTATATTAACAATAATATAAAATGATCTAATCGGGTCTCTGATTGACCTAATATAGAAAGTTAGTAGTGCATTTTACCCGACATGCCACGCGCTTTACGATGCCGCCTAGCCCAATACGCTACCTGAAATTGGAGCGACGTAAATTGAAGAAATGTGATAGAATTACGGTGCATCCTTATATTAATCATAATATAAGATGACCTAATCGGGTCTCTGTTTGCCCTACCCTTGAAGTTTAATAGTGGATTTTACTCGACATTTCATGCGCTTTAAGATGCCACCTAGCCTAATACGCTATCTGAAATAGGGGCGACGGAAATTGATCAAATGTGATAAAATTACGCTGCATTCTTATATTAACAATAATATAAAATGATCTAATCGGGTCTCTGATTGCCCTATCATAGAAGTTTAATAGTGCATTTTGCTCGTCATTTCATGCGCTTTAAGGTGCCGCCAAGCCCAATACGCTATCTGAAGTAGGAGCGACATAAATTGAACAAATGTGATAGAATTACGCAGAATTTTTATATTAACCATAATATTGAATGATCTAATCGGGTCTCCGATTGCCCTATCATAGAATTATAATAGTGCATTTTTCTCGTCATTTCATGCTCTTTAATGTGCCACTTTGCCCAATACTCTATCTGAAATAGCAGCGAAGTAAATTGAACAAATGTGATAAAAATTCGCTGTATTCTTATATTAACAATAATATAAAATGATCTAAGCGGGTCTCTGATCGCCCTATCATAGAAGTTTAATAGTGCATTTTGCTCGTCATTTCATGCGCTTTAAGGTGCCGCCTAGCCCAATACGCTATCTGAAATAGGAGCGACATAAATTGAACAAATGTGATAGAATTACGCAGCATTTTTATATTAAACATAATATTGAATGAAATAATCGGGTTTCCGATTGCCCTATCTTAGAAGTTTAGTAGTGCATTTTACTCGACATTTCATGCGCTTTAAGATGCCGCTTGGACCCATACTGTATCTGAAATAGGAGCGACGTAAATTGAACGAATGTGATAGAATTACGCTAAATTCTTATATTAATCATGACATACGATGACCTAATCGGGTCTCTGATTGCCCTATCCTAGAAGCTTAGTAACGCATTTTACTCCTCATTTCATGCGCTTTAAGGTGCCGCCTAGCCCAATACGCTATCTGAAATAGGAGCGACGTAAATTGAACATATGTGATAGAAGTTCGCTGAATTCTTATATTAATCGTAATATAAGACGACCTAATCGGGTCTCTGATTGCCCTATCCGAGAAGTTTAGTAGTGCATTTTACTCGCCATTTCATGCGCTTTAAGATGCCGCCTATCTCAATACGATATCTGGTATAGGAGCGACGTGAATTGGACAAATGTGATAGAGTTACGATGAATTCTTAAATTAACAATAATATAAGATGATCTAATCGGGATTCTGATTGCCCTATACGAGAAGTTTAGTAGTGCATTTTACTCGACATTTCATGCGCTTTAAGATGCCGCCTAGTCCAATACGCTATCTGAAATAGGGGGGACGTAAATTGAACAAATGTGATAGAATTAAGCAGAATTCTTATATTAACCATAATATACTACGACCTATTCCGGTCTCTGATTGCCCTATCATAGAAGTTTAATAGTGCATTTTACTCGTCATTTCATACGCATTAAGATGCCGCCTAGTCCAATACGCTATCTGAAATTGGAGCTACGTAAATTGAACAAATGTGATAGAATTACGCAGAATTCTTATATTAACCATAATATAATACGATATATTCGGGTCACTGATTGCCCTATCATAGAAGTTTAATAGTGCATTTCACTCGTCATTTCATGCGCTTTAAGGTGCCGCCTAGCCCAATACGCTATCTGAAATAGGAGCGACATAAATTCAACAAATGTGATAGAATTACGCAGAATTCTTATATTAAACATAATATAGAATGATCTAATCGGGTCTTTGATTGCCCTATTATAGAAGGTCATTAGTGCATTTTACTCGTCATTCCACGCGCTTTAAGATGCCGCCTAGCCCAATACGCTATCTGAAGTACCAGCGACGTAAATTGAACAAATGTGATAGAATTACACTGAATTGTTATATTATTCAGAATATAAGATGACCTAACCGGGTGTCTGATTGCCCTATCATAGAAGATTAATAGCGCATTTTACTCGCCATTTCATGCGCTTCAAGGTGCCGTTTAGCGCAATACGCTATCTGAAATAGGAGCGACATAAATTGAACAAATGCGATAGAGTTCCGCAGACTTCTTATATTAACCATAATATAATATGATCTATTCGGGTCTCGGATAGCCCTATCATAGAAGTTTAATAGTGCACTTTACTCGTCACTTCATGCGCTATAAGGTGCCGCCTAGTCCAATACGCTACCTGAAACGGGAGCGACGCAAATTGTACAAATGTGATTGAATTTCGCTGAATTCTTATATTAACCATAATATAAAATGATCTAATTGGGTCTCTGTCGGCCGTATCCGAGAAAGTTAGTAGTGCATTTTATTCGCCATTTCATGCGCTTTAAGATGCCGCCCAGCTCAATACGATATCTGGTGTAGGAGCGTCGTGAATTGAACAAATGTGATAGAATTACGCAGAATTCTTATATTAACCATAATTTAAAACGACCTAATCGGGTCTCTGATTGCCCTATCCAAGAAGTTTAGTAGTGCATTTCACTCGACATTTCATGCGCTTTAGGATG
Organism: Macropis europaea; assembly: GCA_916610135.2. NCBI lineage: Eukaryota > Metazoa > Arthropoda > Insecta > Hymenoptera > Melittidae > Macropis > Macropis europaea. Next base: position 125,208 of record CAKAJE020000472.1, on the reverse strand, counting down.
CCGCATCGCCCAATACGCTATCTGAAATAGGAGCGACGTAAATTGAACAAATGTGATAGAATTACGCTGAATTCATATATTAACCGTAATATAAAATGATGTAGTCGGGTCTCTGATTGTCCTATCATAGAAGGTTAGTAGTGCATTTTACACGTCATTCTACGCGCTTTAAGATGCCGGCTAGCCCAATACGCTATCTGAAATAGGGGCGACGTAAATTGAACAAATGTGATAGAATTACGCTGCATTCTTAAATTAATCATAATATAAAATGATCTAATCGGCTCTCCGTTTGCCGTACCCTAGACGTTTAATAGTGCATTTTACTCGTCATTTCATGCGTTTTAAGGTGCCGCTTAGCTCAATACGCAATCCGAAGTAGGAGCGACGTAAATTGAACAAATGTGATAGAATTTCGCTGAATTCTTATAATAACAATAATATAAAATGATCTAACCGGGTCTCTGATTGCCCTATCATAGAAGTTGAATAGTGCATTTTACTCGTCATTTCATGCGCTTTAAGGTGCCGCCGAGCCCAATACGCTATCTGAAATTGGAGCTACATAAGTTGAACAAGTGTGATAGAGTTTCCATGAATTCTTAAATTAACCATAATAAAAACTGATCTAATCGGCCCCTCTGTTTGCCCTACCCCAGAATTTTAATTGTGCATTTTACTCGACATTTCATGCGCTTTATGATGCAACCTAGCCCAATACGATATCTGAAATAGGGGCGACGTAAATTGAACAAATGTGATAAAATTACGCTAAATTCTTATATTAACCATAATATAAAATAATCTAATCGGGTCTCTGATTGCCCTATCATAGAAGTTTAGTAGTGCATTTTACACGTCATTTCATGCGCTTTAATAGGCCGCTTAGCCCAATACGCTATCTGATATTGTAGCTACGTAAATTGAACAAGTGTGATGGAGTTTCGCTGAATTCTTAAATAAACCATAATATAAAATGATCTAATCGGGTCTCTGTTTGCGCTACCCAAGAAGTTTAATAGTGCATTTTACTCGACTTTTCATGCGCTTTAAGATGCCGCCTACCCCATTACGCTATCTGAAATAGGAGCGACGTAAATTGAACAAGGGTGATAGAGTTTCGCTGAATTCTTAAATTAACCATAATATAAAATGATCTAGTCGGGTCTCTGTTTGCCCTACCCTAGCATTTTAATAGTGCACTTTACTCGTCATTTCGTGCGCTTTAAGGTGCCGCTTAGCCTAGTACGCAATCTGAAATAGGAGCGACGTGAATTGAACAAACGTGATAGAATTTCGCTGAATTCTTATATTAATAATAATATAAAATGATCTAATCGGGTCTCTGATTGCCCAATCTTAGAAGTTTAATAGTGCATTTTGTCCGGCATTTCATGCGCTATAAGGTGCCGCCTAGCCCAATACGCTGTCTGAAATAGGAGCGACTTAAATAGAACAAATGTGATAGAATTTCGCTGAATTATTATATTAACCATAATATAATACGATCCATTCCGGTCTCTGATTGCCCTATCATAGATGGTTAGTAGTGCATTTTACTCGTCATTTCGTGCGCTTTAAGGTGCCGCCTAGCCCAATACGCTATCTGAAATAGGAGCAACGTAAATTGAACAAGTGTGATAGAGTTTCGCTGAATTCTTAAATTAACCATAATATAAAATGATCTAATCGGGACTCTGTTTGCCCTACCCTAGAAGTTTGACAGTGCATTTTACTCGTCATTTCATGCGCTTTAAGGCGCCGCTTAGCCTAGTACGCAATCTGAAATAGGAGCGACGTGAATTGAACAAACGTGATAGAATTTCGCTGAATTCTTATATTAACAATAATATAAAATGATCTAATCGGGTCTCTGATTGCCCTATCCGAGAAGTTTAGTAGTTCATTTTACTCGACATTTCATGCGCTTTAAGGTGCCGCTTATCCCAATACGCTATCTGAAATAGGAGCGACGTAAATTGAACAAATGTGATAGAATTACGCAGAAGTCTTATATTAACCATAATATAAGATGACCTAATCGGGTATCTGATTGCCCTATCCGAGAAGTATAGTAGTGCATTTTACTCGACATTTCATGCGCTTGAAGATGACGCCTGGCACAATACGCCATCTGAAATAGGAGCGTCGTAAATTGAACAAATGTGATAGAATTTCGCTGAGTCCTTGTATTAACCATAATATAAAATGATCTAATCGGGTCTCTGATTGCCCTATCATAGAAGGTTAGTAGTGCATTTTACTCGTCATTCCACGCGCTTTAAGAAGCCGCATAGCCCAATACGCTATCTGAAATAGGAGCGACGTAAATTGAACAAATGTGATAGAATTACACTGAATTCTTATATTAACCATAATATAAGATGACCTAATCGGGTCTCTGATTGCCCTATCCGAGAAGTTTAGTAGTGCATTGCACTCGATATTTCATGCGCTTTAAGATGCCGCCTAGCCCAATACGCTATCTGGAATAGGGGCGACGTAAATTGAACGAATGAGATAAAATTACGTCGAATTCTTATATTAACAATAATATAAAATCATCTAATCTGGTCTCTGATTGCCTTATCATAGAAGTTTAATAGTGCATTTTACTCGCCATTTCATGCGCTATAAGGTGCCGCTTAGCCCAATACGCTATCTGAAATGGGAACGACGTAAATTGAATAAATGTGATAAAATTACGTTGAATTCTCATATTAACAATAATATAAAGTGATCTAATCGGGCCTGTGATTGCCCTATCATAGTAGTTTAATAGTGCATTTTACTCGACATTTCATGCGCTTTAAGATGCCAGGTAGCCCATTACGCTATCTGAAATAGGTGCGACGTAAATTGAACAAATGTGATAGAATTACGCTGAATTCTTATATTAATCACAATATAAGATGACCTAACCGGGTCTCTGATTGCCCTATTGTGGGATTCAAAAGTATGACACAAAGTGTGAGTCGTGAGTTAAAATAATAAAACTAATATATATATTAAAATAATAAAAGACAGCACAATATATAACTCCTTACAAACAGACTCTACGCAACTTCTCCACGCAATACTCTCCACGCAATACTCTCCACACAATACTCTCCACGCAACAACCCAAACGGTTCTCTTCTGCACTCTGACCCGGAGGTCCCAAAAATCTATACACACACACACACACATTCCACACGCATTTCCACACCAGATTCATACAGAGGAGATGCATTCCCAGAAAGTCACACGATCCGTTCGATACTTGACTTCTGAGAACGCACGCACCTCTCACACCACGCATCCCATCAATCCTTCCACACTTTTCATTCATGCACCTAAACAGTTCGCCTAACTAAACTGTCCTCGAGACTAAACAAGAAACTAGCAGGCGCTGAATTTCTCCTCGCCTAAACGTTAGCACAAATACACACGAAAGCATCCACCAACTCCACACTCGTCCATCCTGACGGGACATATGACCTCATATGTCTTCCTCGCTATCTTCACCTGAAGAAACATCACTAATGTTCGAGATCCATGGTTTAAGGTGGTCAGCGGACGTGGACGTCTGTTGTGGTCCCTCAGCATCGCCCACTTTTCGCACCACGAATCGGTCATTTCGCAATACTTTTACTATCTGATACGGGCCCAGGTATTTAGATGCAAATTTCATTCCAGGCCCTGTCTGCGTTCTCTTGACAGCCACTAGATCATCCTCGCGATAACGATGCGGTTCTTTTCTTCTCTTATTAAAATTCCTAACATTTTCTTGTTGCACCTTCAATATGTTGCTCCGTGCCTGCTTCCGCAACTCGTCACGACCTTCCTGGAATGCAGCCATCCACTCAGTCTCTATCATTTCCCGAATTTCTGGATTGTTCCCTGTTCGCATCCTAGTTCCAAATAATATATCAAAGGGAGTGGTACCAATACTCCTACTTGGGGTTGAATTTAAACACTGTTGTGCTACCTGAAGGTATTTGTACCATTCTTCTGGCTTGGGTGTTGAAAGTTTTGTTATTATTGGTATCAATGTTCTATTGACTCTTTCCACCTGTCCATTGCCTCGGGGTACACCTGTTGTTGTTAGGACGTGTTCAATGTTTTCCTCTTTACAATATGCTGCAAATTCGTGCGACGTGAACGCCGTTCCTCTATCGGACACAATTCTCCTCGGATTTCCGAAGACCGCCGCCTGTTTCTTCAATCTGTCAACAACTTCAGCTGTACCCGTCGACCGCGTAGCATATAGTCAAACGAATTTGGAAAACGCATCCACTACTACAAATATATGGTGATATCTCTTCTTAGTCGACGCAAGTGGGCCTAGGTGGTCGACATGGTAAACGTCGAGCGGAACGTTTCCCTTATCTATTGGATGTAACCAACCGTCTTGTTTCGCCTGTTTTTTTTCAGCCAAAATGCAACTCACACAGTTCTGAAGCACCTTCTTAATTTTGCCGCGCATGTTTGGAAACGAGTAATCCCGTCTTAGAAGTGTCTCAGTTTTACCCGCAGAAAAATGTCCATTTTCATGTACACGCTTCACTATCTGCGATTGTATCACCTTCGATTCTATAAGTTTCACATCATCACGCGACGCTTTAAAAATTCTTCCGTTCACAGTTTGTTTACTCTGATCCATAATTATTCTCGACGAAAAAGGTTTCCGACATAACGCGTTTACATGCATCATGCTTTTTTCTGGTTTACAATCAATAATTAATTTTTGTTTGGCATCTCTATTTTCAACACACATAACATCTAAAAAGCTTATCTCAGTGACTCCACGTATACAATCAATTTTCTGGATATTCTGCACGTTATTTGTTATAAAATGTCGCGGTTTCTGTATTGAAATTTTTCCCTCGTTAATACTGATATTTATGGTATTCAAAAAATTTGTCCCTATTAAAACTCCGTGTGGCATCAACGTGTCTGATACCACCCAAATCTTAATAGGATAATTGTCGCCGTCTATCTCTATTTCTGTTACAAATTCACCTATTGTTATATTTTCACTCGAACCAACTCCACGAAATTTAATCTCACGACGCAATAATTTTGGTGATCCTATTTTAATGTACTGATCCGCACGCATCAACGAAATATCGCTACCTGTATCAATCAATGCCTCTATTCTTTCATTCTCTATTCTTACATCTTTACAATACTTTCCTTCTCGAGTAGACCGAAAAACATTACACGTATCTTTCTCTATATCTGTTTTTCTCGGGCAATTCGACGCAATGTGACCAAAATCCTTACATTCAAAGCATCTCATACCTTTGTTCCTCATAGGACACGTACCACTCAAGTGATCTTTAGCACCACAGAAAAAACATCTCTTAACGTCCATAGATTCCTCTTTCACAAACCGCTGCACTCTGGTTTCCATCCTTGGCCGCTGTTCGCCGCTTGACCGGTAGCTGCTCGGCTGCTGCCCGCTACTTGACCGCTGTCCACTGCCTGGCTGTTGCAGTATTCTTCCCCGCAATGTTATATTCTCGAAAGATCTCAAAAGCGAATCTTTGGTTTTGTGCCCCTGCACATTCGCCTGGTCTCGTAGTAAGTGATCCGGAATTCCCGCAATAATGTAGTCGATCATTTCGTCGTCGTCCATATCAAAACGATTCGCCAGAATAACCTTCTCATGAAAGTAATCACTAAATGCTTCATCCCGTTTCCAACAACGCTCCTCAAATCGCTTTCGCAACACCATTTTGCTCGTTCTCAGATAAAACATCCGCTTCAATTCGTCCAACAATTCGTCAACCGGTATATACAAATATTCCTTCCTCGTGTGAAACCATTCCAGAGCTTTTCCCTTCAGACTCTGCACCATAATCGCTTTCGTCAAATCCTCCGATAGACGATGCGTTGTCCTTAAATATCGCACCTTGCTTGCCCACACCTTGAATGTTTCACTGCTTCCATCGTAATATCCCATTAGATCTGCAATTGCTGACATCTTCAGTTGCGGTGTCGATGAATTTTCACGCACAGGTCTTGTTACAACTATTTCCTCAGAACGATTAACACCTGTATTTTGCATTTTTAAAAGCTCAATTTCACGACGGGCTAGTTCCAACTCTTTTGCTGCCAAAGCTGCTTCTCTGCGAGACATATTCACTTCTCGCTGCATCGCCAAAACGTCATTCGTGGACATACTCGATACATTCGCCTCGTGCACAATTTCTTCTGCGCGAAGCATGGTATCACTCGCTTCCGTATATTTCATCCACTCGGCAGTTGGATCAACTTCCATTAATCGGTTGATCAACTCTGCCTTCACTCCAGAGGTGTTCAAACCCAAACGACGCAATTTCTCCTTCAATTCCACCACCGAAAAGTCATTCGCAGATCTCTCCGTGGAACTCATTTTACTCTTTCTTATAACACTCCACAAAATATAAGAACACAATTCAACTCTGCTCCACTCAGTTCAACACAATAGTTATTTCAGCTACACGCCTCAACACGTCACACTTTAATCCCAATCCGTAACTGTTTCAACTCTTTGTCCAACACAAAACAGTCAATGTTATCACACACAAATGGCTTGTTCAACTTCAATCCCGGCTAAGCCTTCAATTGTGGGATTCAACTTCAATCCCGGCTAAGCCTTCAATTGTGGGATTCAACTTCAATCCCGGACGAGCCCCCAATTGTGGGATTCAAAAGCATGACACAAAGTGTGAGTCGCGAGTTAAAATAATAAAACTAATATATATATATATATATATATATATTAAAATAATAAAAGACAGCACAATATATAACTCCTTACAAACAGACTCCACGCAACTTCTCCACGCAATACTCTCCACGCAATACTCTCCACACAATACTCTCCACGCAATGCTCTCCACGCAACAACCCAAATGGTTCTCTTCTGCACTCTGACCCGAAGGTCCCAAAAATCTATACACACACACACACATTCCACACGCATTTCCACACCAGATTCATACAGAGGACATGCATTCCAAGAAAGTCACACGATCCGTTCGATACTTGACTTCTGAGAACGCACGCACCTCTCGCACCACGCATTCCATCAATCCTTCCACACTTTTCATTCATGCACCTAAACAGTTCGCCTAACTAAACTGTCCTCGAGACTAAACAAGAAACTAGCAGGCGCTGAATTTCTCCTCGCCTAAACGTTAGCACAAATACACACGAAAGCATCCACCAACTCCACACTATCATAGAAGTTTAATAGTGCATTTTACTCGCCATTTCATGCGCTTCAAGGTGCCGTTTAGCCCAATGCGCTATCTGAAATAGAGGCGTCGTAAATTGAACAAAACTGATAGAATTACACTGAATTCTTATATTAACCATAATATAAAATGATCTAATCGGGTCTCTGATTGTCCTATCATAGAAGTTTAATAGTGCATTTTACTCGTCACTCCATGCGCCTTAAGGTGCCGCCTATCCCAATACGCTATCTGAAATAGGAGCGACGTAAATTGAACAAATGTGATAGAATTACGCTGCATTCTTATATTAATCATAATATAAGATGACCTAATCGGGTCTCTGATTGCCCTATCATAGAAGTTTGATAGTGCATTTTACTCGCCATTTCGTGCGCTTCAAGGTGCCGTTTAGCCCAATACGCCCCCTGAAATAGGAGCGTCGTAAATTGAACAAATCTGATAGAATTACACTGAATTCTTATATTAACCACTATTTAAAATGATCTATTCGGGTCTCTGATTGCCCTGTCATAGAAATTTAATAGTGCATTTTACTCGTCATTTCATGCGCTTTATGATGCCACCTAGCCCGTTACGCTATCTGATATAGGCGCGACGTATATTGAACAAATGTGATAAAATTACGCTGAATTCTTGTATTAACAATAATATAAAATAATCTAACGGGGTCTCTGATTGCCCTATCAAACAAGTTTAGTAATGCATTTTACTCGTCATTTCATGCGCTTCATGGTGACGTTTAGCCCAATACGCAATCTGAAATTGGAGCTACGTAAATTGGACAAATGTGACAGAGTTACGCAGAATTCTTATATTAACCATAATTTAAAATGATCTACTCGTGTCTCTGATGGCGCTATCATAGAAGTTTAATAGTACATTTTACTCGTCATTTCATGCGCTTTAAGGTGCCGCCTCGCCCAGTACGCTATCTGAAATAGGAGCGACGTAAATAGAACAAATGTGATAGAATTTTGCTGAATTCTTAAATTAACCATAATATAAAATGATCTAATCGGGTCTCTGTTTGCCCTACCCTAGAAGTTTAATAGTGCATTTTACTCGCCATTTCATGCGCTTTGAGATGCCGCCTAGCACAATAGGCTATCTGAAATAGGAGCGACGTAAATTGAACAAATGTGATAGAATTACGCTGAATTCTTATACTAACCGTAATATAAAATGATCTAATCGGTTCTCTCTTTGCCTTACCCTAGAAGTTTAATAGTGCATTTTACTCGCCATTTCATGCGCTTGGAGATTCCGCTTAGCAGAATAGGCTATCTGAAATAGGAGCGACGTAAATTGAACAAATGTGATAGGATTTCGCTGAAATCTTTAATGAACCATAATGTAAAATGATCTAATCAGGTCTCTGTTTGCCTTCCCCTAGAAGTTTAATAGTGCATTTTACTCGCCATTTCATGCGCTTTGAGGTGCCTCTTAGCCCAATACGCTATCTGAAATAGGAGCGACGTAAATTGAACAAATGTGATAGAATTTCGCTGAATTCTTAAATTAACTATAATATAAAATGATCTAATAGGGTCTCTGTTTGCCTTACCCTAGAAGTTTAATAGTGCATTTTACTCGCCATTTCTTGCGCTTTGAGAAGCTGCTTAGCCCAATACGCTATCTGATATAGGAGCGACGTAAATTGAACAAATGTGATAGAATTTCGCTGAATTCTTATATTAACCAAAATATAAAATTATCTAATCGGGTCTCTGATTGCCCTTTCATAGAAGTTTAATAGAGCATTTTCCTCGCCATTTCACGCGCTTTAAGATGCCGCCTAGCCCAGTATGCTATCTGAAATAGGAGCGACGTAAATTGAACAAATGTGATAGAATTTTGCTGAATTCTAAAATTAACCATAATATAAAATGATCTAATCGGGTCTCTGTTTGCCCTACCCTAGAAGTTTAATAGTGCATTTTACTCGCCATTTCATGCGCTTTGAGATGCCTCTTAGCCCAATACGCTATCTGAAATAGGAGCGACGTAAATTGAATAAATGTGATAGAATTTCCCTGAATTCTTATATTAACCTTAATGTAAAATGATCTAATCGGGTCTCTGATTGCCCTACCATAGAAGTTTAATAGTGTAATTTACTCGCCATTCCACGCGCTTTTAGCTGCCGCCCAGCCCAGTGCGCTATCTGAAATAGGAACGACGTAAATTGAACAAATGTGATAGAATTTTGCTGTATTCTTAAATTAACCATAATATAAAATGTTCTAATCGGGTCTCTGTTTGCCCTACCCTAGAAGTTTAATAGTGCATTTTACTCGTCATTTCATGCGCTTTGAGATGCCGCTTAGCTCAATACGCTATCTGAAATTGGAGCGATGTAAATTGAACAAATGTGATAGAATTTCGCTGAATTCTTTTATTAACCATAATGTAAAATGATCTAATCGGGTCTCTGTTCGTCCTAGCCTAGAACTTTAATAGTGCATTTTATTCGCCATTTCATACGCTTTGAGATGCCTCTTAGCCCAACACGCTATCTGAAATAGGAGCGGCGTAAATTGAACAAATGTGATAGAATTTCGCTGAATTCTTATATTAACCAAAATATAAAATTATCTAATCGGGTCTCTGATTGCCCTATCATAGAAGTTTAATAGTGCATTTTCCTCGCCATTCAACGCGCTTTAAGATGCCGCCTAGCCCAGTATGCTATCTGAAATAGGAGCGACGTAAATTGAACAAATGTGACAGAATTTTGCTGAATTCTAAAATTAACCATAATATAAAATGATCTAATCGGTTCTCTGTTTGCCCTACCCTAGAAGTTTAATAGCGCATTTTACTCGCCATTTCATGCGCTTTGAGATGCCGCTTAGCCCAATACGCTATCTGAAATAGGAGCGACGTAAATTGAACAAATGTTATAGAATTTCCCTGAATTCTTAAATTAACCATAATATAAAATGATCTAATCGGGTCTCTGTTTGCCCTACCCTAGAAGTTTAATAGTGCATTTTACTCGCCATTTCATGCGCTTTGAGATGCCTCTTAGCCCAACACGCTATCTGAAATAGGAGCGGCGTAAATTGAACAAATGCGATAGAATTTCGCTGAGTTCTTAAATTAACCATAATATAAAATGATATAATCGGGTCTCTGTTTGCCCTACCCTAGAAGTTTAATAGTGCATTTTACTCGCCATTTCATGCGCTTTGAGATGCCGCTGAGCAGAATACGCTATCTGAAATAGGAGCGACGTAAATTGAACATATGTGATAGAATTTCGCTGAATTCTTATATTAACCAAAATATAAAATGATCTAATCGGGTCTCTGATTGCCCTACCCTAGAAGTTTAATAGTGCATTTCACTCGTCATTTCATGCGCTTTGAGATGCCGCTGAGCACAATACGCTATCTGAAATAGGTGCGACGTAAATTGAACATATGTGATAGAATTTCGCTGAATTCTTATATTAACCAAAATATAAAATGATCTAATCGGGTCTCTGATTGCCCTACCATAGAAGTTTAATAGTGAGATTTACTCGCCATTCGACGCGCTTTTAGCTGCCGCCCAGCCCAGTGCGCTATCTGAAATAGGAACGACGTAAATTTAACAAATGTGATAGAATTTTGCTGTATTCTTAAATTAACCATAATATAAAATGTTCTAATCGGGTCTCTGTTTGCCCTACCCTAGAAGTTTAATAGTGCATTTTACTCCTCATTTCATGCGCTTTGAGATGCCGCTTAGCTCAAAACGCTATCTGAAATTGGAGCGATGTAAATTGAACAAATGTGATAGAATTTCGTTGAATTCATAAATTAACCATAATATAAAATGATCTAATCGGGTCTCTGTTTGCCCTACCCTAGAAGTTTAATAGTGCATTTTACTCGCCATTTCATGCGCTTTGAGATGCCTCTTAGCCCAATACGCTATCTGAAATAGGAACGACGTAAATTGAACAAATGTGATAGAATTTTGCTGAATTCTTAAATTAACCATAATATAAAATGATCTAATCGGGTCTCTGTTTGCCCTACCCTAGAAGTTTAATAGTGCATTATACTCGCCATTTCATGCGCTTTGAGATGCCTCTGAGCCCAATGCGCTAACTGAAATAGGAGCGACGTAAAGTGAACAAATCTGATCGAATTACCCTGAATTCTTATATTAACCTTAATGTAAAATGATCTAATCGGGTCTCTGTTCGCCCTACCCTAGAAGTTTAATAGTGCATTTCACTCGTCATATCATGCGCTTTGAGATGCCGCTTAGCCCAATACGCTATCTGAAATAGGAGCGACGTAAATTGAACAAATGTGATAGAATTTCGCTGAATTCTTTTATTAACCAAAATATAAAATGATCTAATCGGGTCTCTGATTGCCCTATCATAGAAGTTTAATAGTGCATTTTACTCGCCATTCCACGCTCTTTAAGATGCCGCCTAGCCCAGTACGCTATCTGAAATAGGAGCGACGTAAATTGAACAAATGTGATAGAATTTCGCTGAATTCTTAAATTAACTATAATATAAAATGATCTAATCGGGTCACTGATTGCCCTATCATAGAAGTTTAATAGTGCATTTTACTCGCCATTCCACGCGCTTTAAGCTGCCGCCTAGCCCAGTACGCTATCTGAAATAGGAGCGACGTAAATTGTACAGATATGATAGAATTTTGCTGAATTCTTAAATTAACCATAATATAAAATGATCTAATCGGGTCTCTGTTTGCCCTACCCTAGAAGTTTAATAGCGCATTTTACTCGACATTTCATGCGCTTTGAGCTGCCGCTTAGCCCAATACGCTATGTGAAATAGGAGCGACGTAAATTGAACAAATGTGATACAATTTCCCTGAAATCTTATATTAAACAAAATATAAAACGATCTAATCGGGTCTCTGATTGCCGTATCATAGAAGTTTAGTAGAGCACTATACTCGCCATTCAACGCGCTTTAAGATGCCGCCTCGCCCAGAACGCTATCTGAAATAGGAGCGACGTAAATTGAACAAATGTCATAGAATTTCGCTGAATTCTTAAATTAACTATAATATACAATGATCTAATCCGGTCACTGATTGCCCTATCATAGAAGTTTAATAGTGCATTTTACTCGCCATTCCACGCGCTTTATGTTGCCGCCTAGCCCATTACGCTATCTGAAATAGGAGCGACGTAAGTTGAACAAATGTGATAGAATTTTGCTGAATCCTTAAATTAACCATAATATAAAATGATCTAATCGAGTCTCTGTTTGCCCTACCCTAGAAGTTTAGTAGTGCATTTTACTCGCTATTCCACGCGCCTTAAGATGCCGCCTAGCCCAGTACGCTATCTGAAATAGGAGCGACGTAAGTTGAACAAATGTCATAGAATTTTGCTGAATTCTTATATTAACCAAAATATAAAATGATCTAATCGGGTCTCTGTTTGCCCTACCCTAGAGGTTTAATAGTGCATTTTACTCGCCATTTATTGCGCTTTGAGATGCCCCTTAGCCCAATACGCTACCTGAATTATCAGCGACGTAAATTGAACAAATGTGATAGAATTTCGCTGAATTCTTATATTAACCTTAATGTAAAATGATCTAATCGGGTCTCTGTTCGCGCTACCCTAGCAGTTTAATAGTGCATTTCACACGTCATTTCATGCGCTTTAAGATACCGCTTAGCCCAATAAGCTATCTGAAATAGGAGCGACGTAAATTGAACAAATGTGATAGAATTTCGCTGAGTTCTTATATTAACCAAGATATAAAATGATCTAATCGGGTCTCTGATTGCCCTATCATAGAAGTTTAGTAGTGCATTTTACTCGCCATTCCACGCGCATTAAGGTGCCGCCTAGCCCAGTACGCTATCTGAAATAGGAGCGACGTAAATTGAACATACGTGATAGAATTTTGCTGAATTCTTAAATTAACCAAAATATAAAATGATCTAATCGGGTCTCTGATTGCCGTATCATAGAAGTTTAGTAGTGCATTTTACTCGTCATTTCATGCGCTTTGAGATGCCGCTTAGCTCAATAAGCTATCTGATATAGGAGCGATGTAAATTGAACAAATGTGATAGAATTTTGCTGAATTCTTAAATTAACCATAATATAAAATGATCTAATCGGGTCTCTGTTTGCCCTACCCTAGAAGTTTAATAGTGCATTTTACTCGCCATTCCACGCGCTTTAAGATGCCGCCTAGCCCAGAACGCTATCTGAAATAGGAGCGACGTCAATTGAACAAATGTGATAGAATTTTGCTGAATCCTTAAATTAACCATAATATAAAATGATCTAATCGGGTCTCTGTTTGCCCTACCCTAGAAGTTTAATAGTGCATTTTACTCGACATTTCATGCGCTTTGAGATGCCGCTTAGCTCAATACGCTATCTGAAATTGGAGCGATGTAAATTGAACAAATGTGATAGAATTTCGCTGAATTCTTTTATTAACCATAATGTAAAATGATCTAATCGGGTCTCTGTTCGTCCTAGCCTAGAACTTTAATAGTGCATTTTATTCGCCATTTCATACGCTTTGAGATGCCGCTTAGCGCAATACGCTATCTGAAATAGGAGCGACGTAAATTGAACACATGTGATAGAATTTCGCTGAATTCTTAAGTTAACCATAATATAAAATGATCTAATCGGGTCTCTGTTTGCCCTACCCTAGAAGTGTAATAGTGCATTTTACTCGCCATTTCTTGCGCTTTGAGATGCCGCTTAGCCCAATACGCTATCTGATATAGGAGCGACGTAAATTGAACAAATGTGATAGAATTTCGCTGAATTCTTATATTAACCAAAATATAAAATTATCTAATCGGGTCTCTGATTGCCCTATCATAGAAGTTTAATAGTGCATTTTCCTCACCATTCTACGCGCTTTAAGATGCCGCCTAGCCCAGTATGCTATCTGAAATAGGAGCGACGTAAATTGAACAAATGTGACAGAATTTTGCTGAATTCTAAAATTAACCATAATATAAAATGATCTAATCGGGTCTCTGTTTGCCCTACCCTAGAAGTTTAATAGCGCATTTTACTCGCCATTTCATGCGCTTTGAGATGCCGCTTAGCCCAATACGCTATCTGAAATAGGAGCGACGTAAATTGAACAAATGTTATAGAATTTCCCTGAATTCTTAAATTAACCATAATATAAAATGATCTAATCGGGTCTCTGTTTGCCCTACCCTAGAAGTTTAATAGTGCATTTTACTCGCCATTTCATGCGCTTTGAGATGCCGCTGAGCAGAATACGCTATCTGAAATAGGAGCGACGTAAATTGAACATATGTGATAGAATTTCGCTGAATTCTTATATTAACCAAAATATAAAATGATCTAATCGGGTCTCTGATTGCCCTACCCTAGAAGTTTAATAGTGCATTTCACTCGTCATTTCATGCGCTTTGAGATGCCGCTGAGCACAATACGCTATCTGAAATAGGTGCGACGTAAATTGAACATATGTGATAGAATTTCGCTGAATTCTTATATTAACCAAAATATAAAATGATCTAATCGGGTCTCTGATTGCCCTACCATAGAAGTTTAATAGTGAGATTTACTCGCCATTCCACGCGCTTTTAGCTGCCGCCCAGCCCAGTGCGCTATCTGAAATAGGAACGACGTAAATTTAACAAATGTGATAGAATTTTGCTGTATTCTTAAATTAACCATAATATAAAATGTTCTAATCGGGTCTCTGTTTGCCCTACCCTAGAAGTTTAATAGTGCATTTTACTCCTCATTTCATGCGCTTTGAGATGCCGCTTAGCTCAAAACGCTATCTGAAATTGGAGCGATGTAAATTGAACAAATGTGATAGAATTTCGTTGAATTCATAAATTAACCATAATATAAAATGATCTAATCGGGTCTCTGTTTGCCCTACCCTAGAAGTTTAATAGTGCATTTTACTCGCCATTTCATGCGCTTTGAGATGCCTCTTAGCCCAATACGCTATCTGAAATAGGAACGACGTAAATTGAACAAATGTGATAGAATTTTGCTGAATTCTTAAATTAACCATAATGTAAAATGATCTAATCGGGTCTCTGTTCGTCCTAGCCTAGAACTTTAATAGTGCATTTTAATCGCCATTTCATACGCTTTGAGATGCCGCTTAGCGCAATACGCTATCTGAAATAGGAGCGACGTAAATTGAACACATGTGATAGAATTTCGCTGAATTCTTAAGTTAACCATAATATAAAATGATCTAATCGGGTCTCTGTTTGCCCTACCCTAGAAGTGTAATAGTGCATTTTACTCGCCATTTCTTGCGCTTTGAGATGCCGCTTAGCCCAATACGCTATCTGATATAGGAGCGACGTAAATTGAACAAATGTGATAGAATTTCGCTGAATTCTTATATTAACCAAAATATAAAATTATCTAATCGGGTCTCTGATTGCCCTATCATAGAAGTTTAATAGTGCATTTTCCTCGCCATTCTACGCGCTTTAAGATGCCGCCTAGCCCAGTATGCTATCTGAAATAGGAGCGACGTAAATTGAACAAATGTGACAGAATTTTGCTGAATTCTAAAATTAACCATAATATAAAATGATCTAATCGGGTCTCTGTTTGCCCTACCCTAGAAGTTTAATAGTGCATTTTACTCGCCATTTCATGCGCTTTGAGATGCCGCTGAGCAGAATACGCTATCTGAAATAGGAGCGACGTAAATTGAACATATGTGATAGAATTTCGCTGAATTCTTATATTAACCAAAATATAAAATGATCTAATCGGGTCTCTGATTGCCCTACCCTAGAAGTTTAATAGTGCATTTCACTCGTCATTTCATGCGCTTTGAGATGCCGCTGAGCACAATACGCTATCTGAAATAGGTGCGACGTAAATTGAACATATGTGATAGAATTTCGCTGAATTCTTATATTAACCAAAATATAAAATGATCTAATCGGGTCTCTGATTGCCCTACCATAGAAGTTTAATAGTGAGATTTACTCGCCATTCCACGCGCTTTTAGCTGCCGCCCAGCCCAGTGCGCTATCTGAAATAGGAACGACGTAAATTTAACAAATGTGATAGAATTTTGCTGTATTCTTAAATTAACCATAATATAAAATGTTCTAATCGGGTCTCTGTTTGCCCTACCCTAGAAGTTTAATAGTGCATTTTACTCCTCATTTCATGCGCTTTGAGATGCCGCTTAGCTCAAAACGCTATCTGAAATTGGAGCGATGTAAATTGAACAAATGTGATAGAATTTCGCTGAATTCTTTTATTAACCATAATGTAAAATGATCTAATCGGGTCTCTGTTCGTCCTAGCCTAGAACTTTAATAGTGCATTTTATTCGCCATTTCATACGCTTTGAGATGCCGCTTAGCGCAATACGCTATCTGAAATAGGAGCGACGTAAATTGAACACATGTGATAGAATTTCGCTGAATTCTTAAGTTAACCATAATATAAAATGATCTAATCGGGTCTCTGTTTGCCCTACCCTAGAAGTGTAATAGTGCATTTTACTCGCCATTTCTTGCGCTTTGAGATGCCGCTTAGCCCAATACGCTATCTGATATAGGAGCGACGTAAATTGAACAAATGTGATAGAATTTCGCTGAATTCTTATATTAACCAAAATATAAAATTATCTAATCGGGTCTCTGATTGCCCTATCATAGAAGTTTAATAGTGCATTTTCCTCGCCATTCTACGCGCTTTAAGATGCCGCCTAGCCCAGTATGCTATCTGAAATAGGAGCGACGTAAATTGAACAAATGTGACAGAATTTTGCTGAATTCTAAAATTAACCATAATATAAAATGATCTAATCGGGTCTCTGTTTGCCCTACCCTAGAAGTTTAATAGCGCATTTTACTCGCCATTTCATGCGCTTTGAGATGCCGCTTAGCCCAATACGCTATCTGAAATAGGAGCGACGTAAATTGAACAAATGTTATAGAATTTCCCTGAATTCTTAAATTAACCATAATATAAAATGATCTAATCGGGTCTCTGTTTGCCCTACCCTAGAAGTTTAATAGTGCATTTTACTCGCCATTTCATGCGCTTTGAGATGCCGCTGAGCAGAATACGCTATCTGAAATAGGAGCGACGTAAATTGAACATATGTGATAGAATTTCGCTGAATTCTTATATTAACCAAAATATAAAATGATCTAATCGGGTCTCTGATTGCCCTACCCTAGAAGTTTAATAGTGCATTTCACTCGTCATTTCATGCGCTTTGAGATGCCGCTGAGCACAATACGCTATCTGAAATAGGTGCGACGTAAATTGAACATATGTGATAGAATTTCGCTGAATTCTTATATTAACCAAAATATAAAATGATCTAATCGGGTCTCTGATTGCCCTACCATAGAAGTTTAATAGTGAGATTTACTCGCCATTCCACGCGCTTTTAGCTGCCGCCCAGCCCAGTGCGCTATCTGAAATAGGAACGACGTAAATTTAACAAATGTGATAGAATTTTGCTGTATTCTTAAATTAACCATAATATAAAATGTTCTAATCGGGTCTCTGTTTGCCCTACCCTAGAAGTTTAATAGTGCATTTTACTCCTCATTTCATGCGCTTTGAGATGCCGCTTAGCTCAAAACGCTATCTGAAATTGGAGCGATGTAAATTGAACAAATGTGATAGAATTTCGTTGAATTCATAAATTAACCATAATATAAAATGATCTAATCGGGTCTCTGTTTGCCCTACCCTAGAAGTTTAATAGTGCATTTTACTCGCCATTTCATGCGCTTTGAGATGCCTCTTAGCCCAATACGCTATCTGAAATAGGAACGACGTAAATTGAACAAATGTGATAGAATTTTGCTGAATTCTTAAATTAACCATAATATAAAATGATCTAATCGGGTCTCTGTTTGCCCTACCCTAGAAGTTTAATAGTGCATTTTACTCGTCATTTCATGCGCTTTGAGATGCCGCTTAGCTCAATACGCTATCTGAAATAGGAGCGATGTAAATTGAACAAATGTGATAGAATTTCGCTGAATTCATAAATTAACCATAATATAAAATGATCTAATCGGGTCTCTGTTTGCCCTACCCTAGAAGTTTAATAGTGCATTATACTCGCCATTTCATGCGCTTTGAGATGCCTCTGAGCCCAATGCGCTAACTGAAATTGGAGCGACGTAAAGTGAACAAATCTGATCGAATTACCCTGAATTCTTATATTAACCTTAATGTAAAATGATCTAATCGGGTCTCTGTTCGCCCTACCCTAGAAGTTTAATAGTGCATTTCACTCGTCATATCATGCGCTTTGAGATGCCGCTTAGCCCAATACGCTATCTGAAATAGGAGCGACGTAAATTGAACAAATGTGATAGAATTTCGCTGAATTCTTTTATTAACCAAAATATAAAATGATCTAATCGGGTCTCTGATTGCCCTATCATAGAAGTTTAATAGTGCATTATACTCGCCATTCAACGCGCTTTAAGATGCCGCCTAGCCCAGTACGCTATCTGAAATAGGAGCGACGTAAATTGAACAAATGTGATAGAATTTCGCTGAATTCTTAAATTAACTATAATATACAATGATCTAATCCGGTCACTGATTGCCCTATCATAGAAGTTTAATAGTGCATTTTACTCGCCATTCCACGCGCTTTATGTTGCCGCCTAGCCCATTACGCTATCTGAAATAGGAGCGACGTAAATTGAACAAATGTGATAGAATTTTGCTGAATCCTTAAATTAACCATAATATAAAATGATCTAATCGGGTCTCTGTTTGCCCTACCCTAGAAGTTTAATAGTGCATTTTACTCGACATTTCATGCGCTTTGAGCTGCCGCTTAGCCCAATACGCTATCTGAAATAGGAGCGACGTAAGTGGAACGAATGTGATAGAATTTCGCTGAAATCTTTTATGAACCATAATGTAAACTGATCTAATCGGGACTCCGTTCGCCCTAGCCTAGAAGTTTAATAGTGCATTGTATTCGCAATTTCATGCGCTTTGAGATGCCGCTTAGCCCAATACGCTATCTGAAATAGGAGCGACGTAAATTGAACAAATGTGATAGAATTTCCCTGAAATCTTATATTAAACAAAATATAAAATGATCAAATCGGGTCTCTGATTGCCCTATCATAGAAGTTTAGCAGTGCATTTTACTCGCCATTCCACGCGCTTTAAGATGCCGGCTAGCCCAGTACGCTATCTGAAATAGGAGCGACGTAAGTTGAACAAATGTGATAGAATTTCGCTGAATTCTTTTATTAACCATAATGTAAAATGATCTAATCGGGTCTCTGTTCGCCCTTGCCTAGAAGTTTAATGGTGCATTTTATTCGCCATTTCATGCGCTTTGAGATGCCGCTTAGCCCAATACGCTATCTGAAATAGGAGCGACGTAAATTGAACAAATGTGATAGAATTTCCCTGAAATCTTATATTAAACAAAATATAAAATGATCTAATCGGGTCTCTGATTGCCCTATCATAGAAGTTTAGTAGTGCATTTTACTCGCTATTCCACGCGCTTTAAGATGCCGGCTAGCCCAGTACGCTATCTGAAATATGAGCGACGTAAGTTGAACAAATGTCATAGAATTTTGATTAATTCTTATAATAACCAAAATATAAAATGATCTAATCGGGTCTCTGTTTGCCCTACCCTAGAGGTTTAATAGTGCATTTTACTCGCCATTTATTGCGCTTTGAGATGCCCCTTAGCCCAATACGCTACCTGAATTATGAGCGACGTAAATTGAACAAATGTGATAAAATTTCGCTGAATTATTATATTAACCTTAATGTAAAATGATCTAATCGGGTCTCTGTTCGCCCTACCCTAGTAGTTTAATAGTGCATTTCACTCGTCATTTCATGCGCTTTGAGATGCCGCAGAGCCCAATACGCTATCTGAAATAAGAGCGACGTAAATTGAACAAATGTGATAGAATGTCACTGAATTCTTATATTAACCAAAATATAAAATGATCTAATCGGGTCTCTGATTGCCCTATCATAGAATTTTAATGGCGCATTTTACCCGCCATTCCACGCGCTTTAAGATGCCGCATCGCCCAGTACGCTATCTGAAATAGGAGCGACGTCAATTGAACAAATGTGATAGAATTCCGCTGAATTCTTATATTAACCAAAATATAAAATGATCTAATCGGGTCTCTGATTGCCCTATGATAGAAGTTTAATAGTGCATTTTCCTCGGAATTCCACGCGCTTTAAGATGCCGCCAAGCCCAGTACGCTATCTGAAATAGGAACGACGAAAATTGAACAAATGTGATAGAATTTTGCTGAATTCTTAAATTAACCATAATATAAAATGATCTAATCGGGTCTCTGTTTGCCCTACCCTAGAAGTTTAATAGCGCATTTTACTCGGCATTTCATGCGCTTTGAGCTGCCGCTTAGCCCAATACGCTATGTGAAATAGGAGCGACGTAAATTGAACAAATGTGATAGAATTTCCCTGAAATCTTATATTAAACAAAATATAAAACGATCTAATCGGGTCTCTGATTGCCGTATCATAGAAGTTTAGTAGTGCATTTTACTCGTCATTTCATGCGCTTTGAGATGCCGCTTAGCTCAATACGCTATCTGATATAGGAGCGATGTAAATTGAACAAATGTGATAGAATTTTGCTGAATTCTTAAATTAACCATAATATAAAATGATCTAATCGGGTCTCTGTTTGCCCTACCCTAGAAGTTTAATAGTGCATTTTACTCGCCATTCCACGCGCTTTAAGATGCCGCCTAGCCCAGTACGCTATCTGAAATAGGAGCGACGTAAATTGAACATATGTGATAGAATTTTGCTGAATTCTTAAATTAACCAAAATATAAAATGATCTAATCGGGTCTCTGATTGCCCTATCATAGAATTTTAATAGTGCATTATACTCGCCATTCAACGCGCTTTAAGATGCCGCCTCGCCCAGAACGCTATCTGAAATAGGAGCGACGTAAATTGAACAAATGTGATAGAATTTCGCTGAATTCTTAAATTAACTATAATATACAATGATCTAATCCGGTCACTGATTGCCCTATCATAGAAGTTTAATAGTGCATTTTACTCGCCATTCCACGCGCTTTATGTTGCCGCCTGGCCCATTACGCTATCTGAAATAGGAGCGACGTAAATTGAACAAATGTGATAGAATTTTGCTGAATCCTTAAATTAACCATAATATAAAATGATCTAATCGAGTCTCTGTTTGCCCTACCCTAGAAGTTTAATAGTGCATTTTACTCGACATTTCATGCGCTTTTAGCTGCCGCTTAGCCCAATACGCTATCTGAAATAGGAGCGACGTAAGTGGAACGAATGTGATAGAATTTCGCTGAAATCTTTTATGAACCATAATGTAAACTGATCTAATCGGGACTCCGTTCTCCCTAGCCTAGAAGTTTAATAGTGCATTGTATTCGCCATTTCATGCGCTTTGAGATGCCGCTTAGCCCAATACGCTATCTGAAATAGGAGCGACGTAAATTGAACAAATGTGATAGAATTTCCCTGAAATCTTATATTAAACAAAATATAAAATGATCAAATCGGGTCTCTGATTGCCCTATCATAGAAGTTTAGCAGTGCATTTTACTCGCCATTCCACGCGCTTTAAGATGCCGGCTAGCCCAGTACGCTATCCGAAATAGGAGCGACGTAAGTTG
This sequence comes from Macropis europaea, assembly GCA_916610135.2. Classification (NCBI taxonomy): domain Eukaryota; kingdom Metazoa; phylum Arthropoda; class Insecta; order Hymenoptera; family Melittidae; genus Macropis; species Macropis europaea. The sequence goes on along the minus strand of CAKAJE020000472.1, from coordinate 103,292 downwards.
AACAAATGTGATAGAATTTCGCTGAATTCTTTTATTAACCATAATGTAAAATGATCTAATCGGGTCTCTGTTCGCCCTTGCCTAGAAGTTTAATGGTGCATTTTATTCGCCATTTCATGCGCTTTGAGATGCCGCTTAGCCCAATACGCTATCTGAAATAGGAGCGACGTAAATTGAACAAATGTGATAGAATTTCCCTGAAATCTTATATTAAACAAAATATAAAATGATCTAATCGGGTCTCTGATTGCCCTATCATAGAAGTTTAGTAATGCATTTTGCTCGCTATTCCACGCGCTTTAAGATGCCGCCTAGCCCAGTACGCTATCTGAAATAGGAGCGACGTAAGTTGAACAAATGTCATAGAATTTTGCTGAATTCTTATATTAACCAAAATATAAAATGATCTAATCGGGTCTCTGTTTGCCCTACCCTAGAGGTTTAATAGTGCATTTTACTCGCCATTTATTGCGCTTTGAGATGCCCCTTAGCCCAATACGCTACCTGAATTATCAGCGACGTAAATTGAACAAATGTGATAGAATTTCGCTGAATTCTTATATTAACCTTAATGTAAAATGATCTAATCGGGTCTCTGTTCGCGCTACCCTAGCAGTTTAATAGTGCATTTCACACGTCATTTCATGCGCTTTAAGATACCGCTTAGCCCAATAAGCTATCTGAAATAGGAGCGACGTAAATTGAACAAATGTGATAGAATTTCGCTGAGTTCTTATATTAACCAAGATATAAAATGATCTAATCGGGTCTCTGATTGCCCTATCATAGAAGTGTAGTAGTGCATTTTACTCGCCATTCCACGCGCATTAAGGTGCCGCCTAGCCCAGTACGCTATCTGAAATAGGAGCGACGTAAATTGAACATACGTGATAGAATTTTGCTGAATTCTTAAATTAACCAAAATATAAAATGATCTAATCGGGTCTCTGATTGCCGTATCATAGAAGTTTAGTAGTGCATTTTACTCGTCATTTCATGCGCTTTGAGATGCCGCTTAGCTCAATAAGCTATCTGATATAGGAGCGATGTAAATTGAACAAATGTGATAGAATTTTGCTGAATTCTTAAATTAACCATAATATAAAATGATCTAATCGGGTCTCTGTTTGTCCTACCCTAGAAGTTTAATAGTGCATTTTACTCGCCATTCCACGCGCTTTAAGATGCCGCCTAGCCCAGAACGCTATCTGAAATAGGAGCGACGTCAATTGAACAAATGTGATAGAATTTTGCTGAATCCTTAAATTAACCATAATATAAAATGATCTAATCGGGTCTCTGTTTGCCCTACCCTAGAAGTTTAATAGTGCATTTTACTCGACATTTCATGCGCTTTGAGCTGCCGCTTAGCCCAATACGCTACCTGAAATAGGAGCGACGTAAGTTGAACAAATGTGATAGAATTTCGCTGAATTCTTTTATTAACCATAATGTAAAATGATCTCATCGGGTCTCTGTTCGCCCTTGCCTAGAAGTTTAATGGTGCATTTTATTCGCCATTTCATGCGCTTTGAGATGCCGCTTAGCCCAATACGCTATCTGAAATAGGAGCGACGTAAATTGAACAAATGTGATAGAATTTCCCTGAAATCTTATATTAAACAAAATATAAAATGATCTAATCGGGTCTCTGATTGCCCTATCATAGAAGTTTAGTAGTGCATTTTACTCGCCATTCCACGCGCGTTAAGATGCCGCCTAGCCCAGTACGCTATCTGAAATAGGAGCGACGTAAATTGAACATATGTGATAGAATTTTGCTGAATTCTTAAATTAACCGAAATATAAAATGATCTAATCGGGTCTCTGATTTCCCTATCATAGAACTTTAATAGTGCATTATACTCGCCATTCCACGCGCTTTAAGATCCCGCCTCGCCCAGAACGCTATCTGAAATAGGAGCGACGTAAATTGAACAAATGTGATAGAATTTCGCTGAGTTCTTATATTAACCAAGATATAAAATGATCTAATCGGGTCTCTGATTGCCCTATCATAGAAGTTTAGTAGTGCATTTTACCCGCCATTCCACGCGCTTTAAGATGCCGCATCGCCCAGTACGCTATCTGAAATAGGAGCGACGTAAGTTGAACAAATGTGATAGAATTACGTTGAATTCTTATATTAACCGTAATATAAAATGATCTAATCGGGTCTCTGTTTGCCTTATCCTAGATGTTTAATAGTGCATTTTACTCGCCATTTCATGCGCTTTGAGATGCCGCTTAACCCAACACGCTATCTGAAATAGGAGCGACGTAAATTGAACAAATGCGATAGAATTTCGCTGAATTCTTAAATTAACTATAATATAAAATGATCTGATCGGGTCTCTGTTTGCCCTACCCTAGAAGTTTAATAGTGCATTTTACACGACATTTCATGCGCTTTGAGCTGCCGCTTAGCCCAATACGCTATCTGAAATAGGAGCGACGTAAGTGGAACGAATGTGATAGAATTACGCTGAATTCTTATATTAACCGTAATATAAAATGATCTAATCGGGTCTCTGTTTGCCTTATCCTAGAAGTTGAATAGTGCATTTCACTCGCCATTTCATGCGCTTTGAAATGCTGCTTAGCCCAATACGCTGTCTGAAATAGGAGCGACGTAAATTGAACAAATGTGATAGAACTTCGGTGAATTCTTAAATTAACCATAATATAAAATGATCGAATCGGGTCTCTGTTTGCCCTACCCTAGAAGTTTAATAGTGCATTTTATTCGTCTTTTCATGCGCTTTGAGATGCCGCATAGCCCAATACGCTATCTGAAATAGGAGCGACGTAAATTGAACAAATGTGATACAATTTCCCTGAAATCTGATATTAAACAAAATATAAAATGATCTAATCGTGTCTCTGATTGCCCTATCATAGAAGTTTAGTATTGCATTTTACTCGCCATTCCACGCGCATTAAGATTCCGCCTAGCCCAGTACGCTATCTGAAATAGGAGCGACGTAAATTGAACGTATGTGATAGAATTTTGCTGAATTCTTAAATTAACCAAAATATAAAATGATCTAATCGGGTGTCTGATTGCCCTATCATAGAACTTTAACAGTGCATTATACTCGCCATTCCACGCGCTTTAAGATGCCGCCTCGCTCAGAACGCTATCTGAAATAGGAGCGACGTAAATTGAACAAATGTGATAGAATTACGCTGAATTCTCATATTAACCGTAATATAAAATGATCTAATCGGGTCTCTGTTTGCCCTACCCTAGAAGTTTAATAGTGCATTTTACTCGCCATTTCATGCGCTTTGAGATGCCGCTTAGCCCAATACGCTATCTGAAGTAGGAGCGACGGGAATTGAACAAATGTGATAGAATTTTCTGAATTCTTAAATTAACCATAAGATAATATGATCTAATCGGGTCTCTGTATGCCCTACCCTAGAAGTTTAATAGTGTATCTTACTCACCATTTCGTGCGCTTTGAGATGCCGCTTAGCCCAATACGCTACCTGAAACAGGAGCGACGTAAGTTGAACAAATGTGATAGAATTTCGCTGAATTCTTTTATTAACCATAATATAAGATGATCTAATCGGTTCTCCGATTGCCCTATCATAGAAGTTTAATTGTGCATTTTACTCGCCATTTCATGCCCTTTAAGATGCCGCTTAGACCCATACTGTATCTGAAATAGGAGCGTCGAAAATTGAACAAATGTGATAGAATTGCGCAGAATTCTTATATTAACCATAATATAAAATGATCTAATCGGGTCCCTGTTTGCCGTACCCCGGAATTTTAATTGAGCATTCTACTCGACATTTCATGCGCTTTAAGATGCCACATAGCCCAATGCGCTATCTCAAATAGGGGCGACGTAAATTGAAATAATGTGATAAAATTACGCTGAATCTTTATAATAACAATAATATAAAATGATCTAATCGGGACTCCGATTGCCCCATCCTAGAAGTTTAGTAGTACATTTTACTCGTCATTTCATGCGCTTTAAGGTGATGTCTACCCGAATACGCTATCTGAAGTTGGAGCGACGTAAATTGAACAAATGTGATAGAATTTCACTGAATTCTTATATTAACCATAATATAGAATGATCTAATCGGGTCTCTGATTGCCCTATCATAGAAGTTTAATAGTGCATTTTACTCGTCAGTCCATGCACTTTCAGATGTAGCCTGTCCCAATACGCTATCTGAAATAGGAGCGACGTAAATTGAACAAATGTGTTAGAATTACGCTGAATTCTTATATTAATCATAATATAAGATGACCTAATCGAGTCTCTGATTGCCCTATCCGAGAAGTTTAGTAGTGCATTTTGCTCCACATTCCATGCGCTTTAAGATGCCGCCTATCCCAATACGCTATCTGAAATAGGAGCGACGTAAATTGAACAAATGTGATTGAATTTCGCTGAATTCTTATATTAACCATAATATAAAATGATCTAATCGGATCTCTGATTGCCCTATCAAAGAAGTTTAATAGTGCATTTTACTTGACATTTCATACCCTTTAAGATGCCACCTAGACCAATACGCTATCTGAAATAGGGGCGACGTAAATTGAACAAATGTGATAGAGTTACGCAGAATTCTTATATTAACAATAATATAAAATGATCTAAACGGGTCTCTGTTTGCCCTACCCTAGAAGTTTAATAGTGCATTTTACTCGACATTTCATGCGCTTTGAGCTGCCGCTTAGCCCAATACGCTATCTGAAATAGGAGCGACGTAAGTGGAACGAATGTGATAGAATTTCGCTGAAATCTTTTATGAACCATAATGTAAACTGATCTAATCGGGACTCCGTTCGCCCTAGCCTAGAAGTTTAATAGTGCATTGTATTCGCCATTTCATGCGCTTTGAGATGCCGCTTAGCCCAATACGCTATCTGAAATAGGAGCGACGTAAATTGAACAAATGTGATAGAATTTCCCTGAAATCTTATATTAAACAAAATATAAAATGATCAAATCGGGTCTCTGATTGCCCTATCATAGAAGTTTAGCAGTGCATTTTACTCGCCATTCCACGCGCTTTAAGATGCCGGCTAGCCCAGTACGCTATCTGAAATAGGAGCGACGTAAGTTGAACAAATGTGATAGAATTTCGCTGAATTCTTTTATTAACCATAATGTAAAATGATCTAATCGGGTCTCTGTTCGCCCTTGCCTAGAAGTTTAATGGTGCATTTTATTCGCCATTTCATGCGCTTTGAGATGCCGCTTAGCCCAATACGCTATCTGAAATAGGAGCGACGTAAATTGAACAAATGTGATAGAATTTCCCTGAAATCTTATATTAAACAAAATATAAAATGATCTAATCGGGTCTCTGATTGCCCTATCATAGAAGTTTAGTAGTGCATTTTACTCGCTATTCCACGCGCTTTAAGATGCCGCCTAGCCCAGTACGCTATCTGAAATAGGAGCGACGTAAGTTGAACAAATGTCATAGAATTTTGCTGAATTCTTATATTAACCAAAATATAAAATGATCTAATCGGGTCTCTGTTTGCCCTACCCGAGAGGTTTAATAGGGCATTTTACTCGCCATTTATTGCGCTTTGAGATGCCCCTTAGCCCAATACGCTACCTGAATTATCAGCGACGTAAATTGAACAAATGTGATAGAATTTCGCTGAATTCTTATATTAACCTTAATGTAAAATGATCTAATCGGGTCTCTGTTCGCGCTACCCTAGCAGTTTAATAGTGCATTTCACACGTCATTTCATGCGCTTTAAGATACCGCTTAGCCCAATAAGCTATCTGAAATAGGAGCGACGTAAATTGAACAAATGTGATAGAATTTCGCTGAGTTCTTATATTAACCAAGATATAAAATGATCTAATCGGGTCTCTGATTGCCCTATCATAGAAGTTTAGTAGTGCATTTTACTCGCCATTCCACGCGCATTAAGGTGCCGCCTAGCCCAGTACGCTATCTGAAATAGGAGCGACGTAAATTGAACATACGTGATAGAATTTTGCTGAATTCCTAAATTAACCAAAATATAAAATGATCTAATCGGGTCTCTGATTGCCGTATCATAGAAGTTTAGTAGTGCATTTTACTCGTCATTTCATGCGCTTTGAGATGCCGCTTAGCTCAATAAGCTATCTGATATAGGAGCGATGTAAATTGAACAAATGTGATAGAATTTTGCTGAATTCTTAAATTAACCATAATATAAAATGATCTAATCGGGTCTCTGTTTGCCCTACCCTAGAAGTTTAATAGTGCATTTTACTCGACATTTCATGCGCTTTGAGATGCCGCTTAGCTCAATCGCTATCTGAAATTGGAGCGATGTAAATTGAACAAATGTGATAGAATTTCGCTGAATTCTTTTATTAACCATAATGTAAAATGATCTAATCGGGTCTCTGTTCGTCCTAGCCTAGAACTTTAATAGTGCATTTTATTCGCCATTTCATACGCTTTGAGATGCCGCTTAGCGCAATACGCTATCTGAAATAGGAGCGACGTAAATTGAACACATGTGATAGAATTTCGCTGAATTCTTAAGTTAACCATAATATAAAATGATCTAATCGGGTCTCTGTTTGCCCTACCCTAGAAGTGTAATAGTGCATTTTACTCGCCATTTCTTGCGCTTTGAGATGCCGCTTAGCCCAATACGCTATCTGATATAGGAGCGACGTAAATTGAACAAATGTGATAGAATTTCGCTGAATTCTTATATTAACCAAAATATAAAATTATCTAATCGGGTCTCTGATTGCCCTATCATAGAAGTTTAATAGTGCATTTTCCTCGCCATTCTACGCGCTTTAAGATGCCGCCTAGCCCAGTATGCTATCTGAAATAGGAGCGACGTAAATTGAACAAATGTGACAGAATTTTGCTGAATTCTAAAATTAACCATAATATAAAATGATCTAATCGGGTCTCTGTTTGCCCTACCCTAGAAGTTTAATAGCGCATTTTACTCGCCATTTCATGCGCTTTGAGATGCCGCTTAGCCCAATACGCTATCTGAAATAGGAGCGACGTAAATTGAACAAATGTTATAGAATTTCCCTGAATTCTTAAATTAACCATAATATAAAATGATCTAATCGGGTCTCTGTTTGCCCTACCCTAGAAGTTTAATAGTGCATTTTACTCGCCATTTCATGCGCTTTGAGATGCCGCTGAGCACAATACGCTATCTGAAATAGGAGCGACGTAAATTGAACAAATGTGATAGAATTTCGCTGAATTCTTATATTAACCAAAATATAAAATGATCTAATCGGGTCTCTGATTGCCCTACCCTAGAAGTTTAATAGTGCATTTCACTCGTCATTTCATGCGCTTTGAGATGCCGCTGAGCACAATACGCTATCTGAAATAGGTGCGACGTAAATTGAACATATGTGATAGAATTTCGCTGAATTCTTATATTAACCAAAATATAAAATGATCTAATCGGGTCTCTGATTGCCCTACCATAGAAGTTTAATAGTGAGATTTACTCGCCATTCCACGCGCTTTTAGCTGCCGCCCAGCCCAGTGCGCTATCTGAAATAGGAACGACGTAAATTTAACAAATGTGATAGAATTTTGCTGTATTCTTAAATTAACCATAATATAAAATGTTCTAATCGGGTCTCTGTTTGCCCTACCCTAGAAGTTTAATAGTGCATTTTACTCCTCATTTCATGCGCTTTGAGATGCCGCTTAGCTCAAAACGCTATCTGAAATTGGAGCGATGTAAATTGAACAAATGTGATAGAATTTCGTTGAATTCATAAATTAACCATAATATAAAATGATCTAATCGGGTCTCTGTTTGCCCTACCCTAGAAGTTTAATAGTGCATTTTACTCGCCATTTCATGCGCTTTGAGATGCCTCTTAGCCCAATACGCTATCTGAAATAGGAACGACGTAAATTGAACAAATGTGATAGAATTTTGCTGAATTCTTAAATTAACCATAATATAAAATGATCTAATCGGGTCTCTGTTTGCCCTACCCTAGAAGTTTAATAGTGCATTTTACTCGTCATTTCATGCGCTTTGAGATGCCGCTTAGCTCAATACGCTATCTGAAATAGGAGCGATGTAAATTGAACAAATGTGATAGAATTTCGCTGAATTCATAAATTAACCATAATATAAAATGATCTAATCGGGTCTCTGTTTGCCCTACCCTAGAAGTTTAATAGTGCATTATACTCGCCATTTCATGCGCTTTGAGATGCCTCTGAGCCCAATGCGCAAACTGAAATTGGAGCGACGTAAAGTGAACAAATCTGATCGAATTACCCTGAATTCTTATATTAACCTTAATGTAAAATGATCTAATCGGGTCTCTGTTCGCCCTACCCTAGAAGTTTAATAGTGCATTTCACTCGTCATATCATGCGCTTTGAGATGCCGCTTAGCCCAATACGCTATCTGAAATAGGAGCGACGTAAATTGAACAAATGTGATAGAATTTCGCTGAATTCTTTTATTAACCAAAATATAAAATGATCTAATCGGGTCTCTGATTGCCCTATCATAGAAGTTTAATAGTGCATTATACTCGCCATTCAACGCGCTTTAAGATGCCGCCTAGCCCAGTACGCTATCTGAAATAGGAGCGACGTAAATTGAACAAATGTGATAGAATTTCGCTGAATTCTTAAATTAACTATAATATACAATGATCTAATCCGGTCACTGATTGCCCTATCATAGAAGTTTAATAGTGCATTTTACTCGCCATTCCACGCGCTTTATGTTGCCGCCTAGCCCATTACGCTATCTGAAATAGGAGCGACGTAAATTGAACAAATGTGATAGAATTTTGCTGAATCCTTAAATTAACCATAATATAAAATGATCTAATCGGGTCTCTGTTTGCCCTACCCTAGAAGTTTAATAGTGCATTTTACTCGACATTTCATGCGCTTTGAGCTGCCGCTTAGCCCAATACGCTATCTGAAATAGGAGCGACGTAAGTGGAACGAATGTGATAGAATTTCGCTGAAATCTTTTATGAACCATAATGTAAACTGATCTAATCGGGACTCCGTTCGCCCTAGCCTAGAAGTTTAATAGTGCATTGTATTCGCAATTTCATGCGCTTTGAGATGCCGCTTAGCCCAATACGCTATCTGAAATAGGAGCGACGTAAATTGAACAAATGTGATAGAATTTCCCTGAAATCTTATATTAAACAAAATATAAAATGATCAAATCGGGTCTCTGATTGCCCTATCATAGAAGTTTAGCAGTGCATTTTACTCGCCATTCCACGCGCTTTAAGATGCCGGCTAGCCCAGTACGCTATCTGAAATAGGAGCGACGTAAGTTGAACAAATGTGATAGAATTTCGCTGAATTCTTTTATTAACCATAATGTAAAATGATCTAATCGGGTCTCTGTTCGCCCTTGCCTAGAAGTTTAATGGTGCATTTTATTCGCCATTTCATGCGCTTTGAGATGCCGCTTAGCCCAATACGCTATCTGAAATAGGAGCGACGTAAATTGAACAAATGTGATAGAATTTCCCTGAAATCTTATATTAAACAAAATATAAAATGATCTAATCGGGTCTCTGATTGCCCTATCATAGAAGTTTAGTAGTGCATTTTACTCGCTATTCCACGCGCTTTAAGATGCCGGCTAGCCCAGTACGCTATCTGAAATATGAGCGACGTAAGTTGAACAAATGTCATAGAATTTTGATTAATTCTTATAATAACCAAAATATAAAATGATCTAATCGGGTCTCTGTTTGCCCTACCCTAGAGGTTTAATAGTGCATTTTACTCGCCATTTATTGCGCTTTGAGATGCCCCTTAGCCCAATACGCTACCTGAATTATCAGCGACGTAAATTGAACAAATGTGATAAAATTTCGCTGAATTATTATATTAACCTTAATGTAAAATGATCTAATCGGGTCTCTGTTCGCCCTACCCTAGTAGTTTAATAGTGCATTTCACTCGTCATTTCATGCGCTTTGAGATGCCGCAGAGCCCAATACGCTATCTGAAATAAGAGCGACGTAAATTGAACAAATGTGATAGAATGTCACTGAATTCTTATATTAACCAAAATATAAAATGATCTAATCGGGTCTCTGATTGCCCTATCATAGAATTTTAATGGCGCATTTTACCCGCCATTCCACGCGCTTTAAGATGCCGCATCGCCCAGTACGCTATCTGAAATAGGAGCGACGTCAATTGAACAAATGTGATAGAATTCCGCTGAATTCTTATATTAACCAAAATATAAAATGATCTAATCGGGTCTCTGATTGCCCTATGATAGAAGTTTAATAGTGCATTTTCCTCGGCATTCCACGCGCTTTAAGATGCCGCCAAGCCCAGTACGCTATCTGAAATAGGAACGACGAAAATTGAACAAATGTGATAGAATTTTGCTGAATTCTTAAATTAACCATAATATAAAATGATCTAATCGGGTCTCTGTTTGCCCTACCCTAGAAGTTTAATAGCGCATTTTACTCGGCATTTCATGCGCTTTGAGCTGCCGCTTAGCCCAATACGCTATGTGAAATAGGAGCGACGTAAATTGAACAAATGTGATAGAATTTCCCTGAAATCTTATATTAAACAAAATATAAAACGATCTAATCGGGTCTCTGATTGCCGTATCATAGAAGTTTAGTAGTGCATTTTACTCGTCATTTCATGCGCTTTGAGATGCCGCTTAGCTCAATACGCTATCTGATATAGGAGCGATGTAAATTGAACAAATGTGATAGAATTTTGCTGAATTCTTAAATTAACCATAATATAAAATGATCTAATCGGGTCTCTGTTTGCCCTACCCTAGAAGTTTAATAGTGCATTTTACTCGCCATTCCACGCGCTTTAAGATGCCGCCTAGCCCAGTACGCTATCTGAAATAGGAGCGACGTAAATTGAACATATGTGATAGAATTTTGCTGAATTCTTAAATTAACCAAAATATAAAATGATCTAATCGGGTCTCTGATTGCCCTATCATAGAATTTTAATAGTGCATTATACTCGCCATTCAACGCGCTTTAAGATGCCGCCTCGCCCAGAACGCTATCTGAAATAGGAGCGACGTAAATTGAACAAATGTGATAGAATTTCGCTGAATTCTTAAATTAACTATAATATACAATGATCTAATCCGGTCACTGATTGCCCTATCATAGAAGTTTAATAGTGCATTTTACTCGCCATTCCACGCGCTTTATGTTGCCGCCTAGCCCATTACGCTATCTGAAATAGGAGCGACGTAAATTGAACAAATGTGATAGAATTTTGCTGAATCCTTAAATTAACCATAATATAAAATGATCTAATCGAGTCTCTGTTTGCCCTACCCTAGAAGTTTAATAGTGCATTTTACTCGACATTTCATGCGCTTTTAGCTGCCGCTTAGCCCAATACGCTATCTGAAATAGGAGCGACGTAAGTGGAACGAATGTGATAGAATTTCGCTGAAATCTTTTATGAACCATAATGTAAACTGATCTAATCGGGACTCCGTTCTCCCTAGCCTAGAAGTTTAATAGTGCATTGTATTCGCCATTTCATGCGCTTTGAGATGCCGCTTAGCCCAATACGCTATCTGAAATAGGAGCGACGTAAATTGAACAAATGTGATAGAATTACGCTGAATTCTTATATTAACCGTAATATAAAATGATCTAATCGGGTCTCTGTTTGCCGTAACCTAGAAGTTTAATAGTGCATTTTACTCGACATTTCATGCGCTTTTAGATGCCACCTGGCCCAATACGCTATCTGAAATAGGGGCGACGTAAAGTGAACAAATGTGATCAAATTACGTTGAATTCTTATATTAACAATAACATAAAATGATCCAATCGGGTCTCTGATTGCCCTATCATAGAATTTTAATAGTGCATTTTACTCGTCATTTCATGCGCTTTAAGGTGCCGCTTAGCCCAATACGCTATCTGAAATTGGAGCTACGTAAATTAGACAAACGTGATAGAATTACGCAGAATTCTTATATTAACAATAATATAATATGATATATTCGGGTCGCTGATTGCTCTATCACAGAAGTTTAATAGTGCATCTTACTCGCCATTTCATGCGCTTTAAGGTGCCGCCAAGCCCAATACGCTATCTGAAGTAGGAGCGACGTAAATTGAACAAATGTGACAGAATTACGCTGAATTCTTATATTAACAATAATATTAAGTGATCTAATCGGGTCTCCGATTGCCCTATCATAGAAGTTTAATAGTGCGTTTTACTCGTCATTTCCTGCGCTTTAAGGTGCCGCTTAGCCCAATACGCTATCCGAAACTGGAGCGACGTAAATTGAACAAATGTGATAGAATTTCGCTGAATTCTTATATTAACCATAATATAGAATGATCTAATCGGGTCTCTGATTGCCCTATCATAGAAGTTTAATAGTGAATTTTACTCGTCAGTCCATGCGCTTTAAGATGCCGCCTACCCCAATACGCTATCTGAAATAGCAGCGACGTAAATTGAACAAATGTGATAGGACTACGCTGAATTCTTATATTAATCATAATATAAAATGCCATAATCGGGTATCTTATTGTCCTATCCGAGAAGTTTAGTAGTTCATTTTGCTCGACATTTCATGCGCTTTAAGATGCCACGTAGCCCAATTCGCTATCTGAAATTGGAACTGCGTATATTGAACTAACGTGATAGAATTACGCAGAATTCTTATATTAACAATAATATAATATGATATATTCGGGTATCTGATTGCCCTATCATAGAAGTTTAATAGTGCATTTTACTCGTCATTTCATGCGCTTTAAGGTGCCGCCAAGCCCAATACGCTATCTGAAGTAGGAGCGACGTAAATTGAACAAATGTGACAGAATTACGCAGAATTCATATAATATCCATAATATAAAATGATCTAATGGGGTCTCTGATTACCCTATCACAGAAGTTTAAACGTGCATTTCAATCGGCATTTCATGCCCTTTAAGATTCTGCTTAGCCCAATACGCTAACTGAAGTAGGAGGGACGCAAATTGAACAAATGTGATAGAATTACGCAGAATTCTTATATTAACCATAATATAAAATGATCTAATCGGGTCCCTGTTTGCCGTACCCCGGAATTTTAATTGAGCATTTTGCTCGACATTTCATGCGCTTTAAGATGCCACGTAGCCCAATTCGCTATCTGAAATTGGAACTGCGTATATTGAACTAACGTGATAGAATTACGCAGAATTCTTATATTAACAATAATATAATATGATATATTCGGGTATCTGATTGCCCTATCATAGAAGTTCAATAGTGCATTTTACTCGTCATTTCATGCGCTTTAAGGTGCCGCCAAGCCCAATACGCTATCTGAAGTAGGAGCGACGTAAATTGAACAAATGTGACAGAATTACGCAGAATTCATATAATATCCATAATATAAAATGATCTAATGGGGTCTCTGATTACCCTATCACAGAAGTTTAAACGTGCATTTCAATCGGCATTTCATGCCCTTTAAGATTCTGCTTAGCCCAATACGCTAACTGAAGTAGGAGGGACGTAAATTGAACAAATGTGATAGAATTACGCAGAATTCTTATATTAACCATAATATAAAATGATCTAATCGGGTCCCTGTTTGCCGTACCCCGGAATTTTAATTGAGCATTTTACTCGACATTTCATGCGCTTTAAGATGCCACATAGCCCAATGCGCTATCTCAAATAGGGGCGACGTAAATTGAAATAATGTGATAAAATTACGCTGAATCTTTATAATAACAATAATATAAAATGATCTAATCGGGACTCCGATTGCCCCATCCTAGAAGTTTAGTAGTACATTTTACTCGTCATTTCATGCGCTTTAAGGTGATGTCTACCCGAATACGCTATCTGAAGTTGGAGCGACGTAAATTGAACAAATGTGATAGAATTTCACTGAATTCTTATATTAACCATAATATAGAATGATCTAATCGGGTCTCTGATTGCCCTATCATAGAAGTTTAATAGTGCATTTTACTCGTCAGTCCATGCACTTTCAGATGTAGCCTGTCCCAATACGCTATCTGAAATAGGAGCGACGTAAATTGAACAAATGTGTTAGAATTACGCTGAATTCTTATATTAATCATAATATAAGATGACCTAATCGAGTCTCTGATTGCCCTATCCGAGAAGTTTAGTAGTGCATTTTGCTCCACATTCCATGCGCTTTAAGATGCCGCCTATCCCAATACGCTATCTGAAATAGGAGCGACGTAAATTGAACAAATGTGATTGAATTTCGCTGAATTCTAATATTAACCATAGTATAAAATGATCTAATCGGATCTCTGATTGCCCTATCAAGGAAGTTTAATAGTGCATTTTACTTGACATTTCATACCCTTTAAGATGCCACCTAGACCAATACGCTATCTGAAATAGGGGCGACGTAAATTGAACAAATGTGATAGAGTTACCCAGAATTCTTATATTAACAATAATATAAAATGATCTAAACGGGTCCCTGATTGCCCTATCATAGAAGTTTCATAGTGCATTTTACTCGACATTTCATGCGCTTTAAGGAGCCGCCTAGCCCAAATCGCTATCTGAAGTAGGAGCGACGTAAATTGAACAAATGTGACAGAATTACGCAGAATTCATATAATATCCATAATATAAAATGATCTAATGGGGTCTCTGATTACCCTATCACAGAAGTTTAATAGTGCATTTTACTTGACATTTCATACCCTTTAAGATGCCACCTAGACCAATACGCTATCTGAAATAGGGGCGACGTAAATTGAACAAATGTGATAGAGTTACGCAGAATTCTTATATTAACAATAATATAAAATGATCTAAACGGGTCCCTGATTGCCCTATCATAGAAGTTTCATAGTGCATTTTACTCGACATTTCATGCGCTTTAAGGAGCCGCCTAGCCCAAATCGCTATCTGAAATTGGAACTACGTAAATTGAACAAGAGTGATAAAGTTTCGCTGAATTCTTACATTAACCATAATATAAAATGATCTAATCGGGTCTCTGATTACCCTAACATTGAAGCTTAATAGTGCATTTTACTCGACATTTCATGCGCTTTAAGGTGCCGCCATGCCCAATACGATATCTGAAATAGGAGCGTCGTAAATTCAACAAATGTGATAGAATTTCCACTGAAATCTTATATTAAACAAAATATAAAATGATCTAATTGGGTCTCTGATTGCCCTATCATAGAAGTTTAGTAGTGCATTTTACTCGCCCTTCCACGCGCTATAAGATGCCGCCTAGCCCAGTACGCTATTTGAAATAGGAGCGACGTAATTTGAACAAATGTGATAGAATTACGCTGAATTCTTATATTAACCGTAATATAAAATGATCTAATCGGGTCTCTGTTTGCCGTAACCTAGAAGTTTAATAGTGCATTTTACTCGACATTTCATGCGCTTTTAGATGCCACCTGGCCCAATACGCTATCTGAAATAGGGGCGACGTAAATTGAACAAATGTGATCAAATTACGTTGAATTCTTATATTAACAATAACATAAAATGATCCAATCGGGTCTCTGATTGCCCTATCATAGAAGTTTAATAGTGCATTTTACTCGTCATTTCCTGCGCTTTAAGGTGCCGCTTAGCCCAATACGCTATCCGAAACTGGAGCGAGGTAAATTGAACAAATGTGATAGAATTTCGCTGAATTCTTATATGAACCATAATATAGAATGATCTAATCGGGTCTCTGATTGCCCTATCATAGAAGTTTAATAGTGAATTTTACTCGTCAGTCCATGCGCTTTAAGATGCCGCCTACCCCAATACGCTATCTGAAATAGCAGCGACGCAAATTGAACAAATGTGATAGGACTACGCTGAATTCTTATATTAATCATAATATAAAATGCCATAATCGGGTATCTTATTGCCCTATCCGAGAAGTTTAGTAGTTCATTTTGCTCGACATTTCATGCGCTTTAAGATGCCGCGTAGCCCAATACGCTATCTGAAATTGGAACTGTGTATATTGAACTAACGTGATAGAATTACGCAGAATTCTTATATTAACAATAATATAATATGATATATTCGGGTATCTGATTGCCCTATCATAGAAGTTTAATAGTGCATTTTACTCGTCATTTCATGCGCTTTAAGGTGCCGCCAAGCCCAATACGCTATCTGAAGTAGGAGCGACGTAAATTGAACAAATGTGACAGAATTACGCAGAATTCATATAATATCCATAATATAAAATGATCTAATGGGGTCTCTGATTACCCTATCACAGAAGTTTAAACGTGCATTTCAATCGGCATTTCATGCCCTTTAAGATGCTGCATAGCCCAATACGCTAACTGAAGTAGGAGGGACGTAAATTGAACAAATGTGATAGAATTACGCAGAATTCTTATATTAACCATACTATAGAATGATCTATTCGGGTCTCTGATTGCCCTATCATAGAAGTTTAGTAGTGCATTTTACTCGCCCTTCCACGCGCTATAAGATGCCGCCTAGCCCAGTACGCTATTTGAAATAGGAGCGACGTAAGTTGAACAAATGTGATAGAATTACGCTGAATTCTTATATTATCCGTAATATAAAATGATCTAATCGGGTCTCTGTTTGCCGTAACCTAGAAGTTTAATAGTGCATTTTACTCGACATTTCATGCGCTTTTAGATGCCACCTGGCCCGATACGCTATCTGAACTAGGGGCGACGTAAATTGAACAAATGTGATAAAATTACGTTGAATTCTTATATTAACAATAACATAAAATGATCCAATCGGGTCTCTGATTGCCCTATCATAGAAGTATAATAGTGCATTTTACTCGTCATTTCATGCGCTTTAAGGTGCCGCTTATCCCAATACGCTATCTGAAATTGGAGCTACGTAAATTAGACAAACGTGATAGAATTACGCAGATTTCTTATATTAACAATAATATAATATGATATATTCGGGTCGCTGATTGCCCTATCATAGAAGTTTAATAGTGCATTTTACTCGTCATTTCATGCGCTTTAAGGTGCCGCTTAGCCCAATACGCTATCCGAAACTGGAGCGAGGTAAATTGAACAAATGTTATAGTATTTCGCTGAATACTTATATTAACCAAAATATAAAATGATCTAATCGGGTCTCTGATTGCCCTATCATAAGAGTTTAATAGTGCATTTTACTCGCCATTCCACGCGTTTTAAGATGCCGCCTCGCCCAGTACGCTATCTGAAATAGGAGCGACGTAAATTCAACAAATGTGATAGAATTTCGCTGAATCCATAAATTAACCATAATATAAATTGATTTAATAGGGTCTCTGTTCGCCCTACCCTAGAAGTTTAATTGTGCATTACACTCGTCATTTCATGCGCTTTGAGATGCCGCTGAGCCCAATACGCTATCAGAAATAGGAGCGACGTGAGTTGGACAAATGTGATAGAATTTCGCTGAATACTTATATTAACCAAAATATAAAATGATGTAATCGAGTCTCTGATTGCCCTATCATAAGAGTTTAATAGTGCATTTTCCTCGCCATTCCACGCGGTTTGGATGCCGCCCAGACCAGTACGCTATCTGAAATAGGAGCGACGTAAATTGAACAAATGCGATAGAATTTTGCTGAATTCTTAAATTAACCATAATATAAAATGATCTAATCGGGTCTCTGTTTGCCCTACCCTAGAAGTTTAATAGTGCATTTTACTCGCCATTTCATGCGCTTTGAGATGCCTCTTTGCCCAATACGCTATCTGAAATAGGAGCGACGTAAATTGAACACATGTGATAGAATTTCCCTGAAATCTTATATTAAACAAAATATAAAATGATCTAATCGGGTCTCTGATTGCCCTATCATATAAGTTTAGTAGTGCATTTTACTCGCCATTCAACGCGATTTAAGATGCCGCCTAGCCCAGTACGCTATCTGAAATAGTAGCGACGTAAGTTGTACAAATGTGATAGAATTACGCTGAATTCTTATATTAACCGTAATATAAAATGATCTAATCGGGTCTCCGTTTGCCTTATCCTAGAAGTTTAATAGTGCATTTTACTCGCCATTTCGTGCGCTTTGAGATGCCGCATAGCCCAACACGCTATCTGAAATAGGAGCGACGTAAATGGAACAAATGTTATAGAATTTCGCTGAATTCTTTTATTAACCATAATGTGAAATGATCTAATCGGGTCTCTGTTCGCCCTAGCCTGGAAGTTTAATACTGCATTTTATTCGCCATTTCATGCGCTTTGAGATGCCGGTTAGGCCAATACGCTATTTGGAATAGGAGCGACGTAAATTGAACAAATGTGATAGAATTTCCCTGAATCTTATATTAAACAAAATATAAAATGATCTAATCGGGTCTCTGATTGCCCTATCATAGAAGTTTAGTAGTGCATTTTACTCGCCATTCCACGCGCTTTAAGATGCCGCCTAGCCCAGTTCGCTATCTGAAGTAAGAGCGACGTAACTTGAACAAATGTGATAGAATTACGCTGAATTCTTATATTAACCGTAATATAAAATGATCTAATCAGGTCTCTGTTTACTTTATCTTAGAATTCTAATAGTGCATTTTACTCGCCATTTCATGCGCTTTGAGATGCCGCATAGCCCAATACGCTATCTGAAATAGGAGCGACGTAAATTGAACAAATGTGATAGAATTTCCCTGAAATCTTATATTAAATAAAATATAAAATAATCTCATCGGGTCTCTGATTGCCCTATCATAGAAGTTTAGTAGTGCATTTTACACGCCATTCCACGCGCTATAAGATGGCGCCTAGCCCAACAGGCTATCTGAAATTGGTGCTACGTAAATTGAACAAACGTGACAGAATTACTCGGAATTCTTATATTAACCATAATATAATATGATATGTTCGGGTCTCTGATTGGCCTATCATAGAAGTTAAATACTGCACGTTACTCGTCATTTCATGCGCCTTAGGGTGCCGCTTGGCCCAATACGCTATCTGAAATAGGAGCCACGTAAATTGAACAAATGTGATAGAATTTCGCTGAATTCTTATATTAACCATAATATAGAATGATCTAATCGGGTCTCTGTTTGCCCTACCCTAGAAGTTTAATAGTGCATTTTATTCGCCATTTCATGCGCTTTGAGATGCGGCTTAGCCCAATACGCTATCTGAAATAGGAGCGATGTAAATTGAACAAATGTGATAGAATTTCCCTGAATTCTTATATTAACCAAGATATAAAATGATCTAATCGGGTCTCTGATTGCCCTATCATAGAAGTTTAATAGTGCAATTTACTCGCCATTCCACGCGCTTTAAGATGCCGTCTAGCTCAGTACGCTATCTGAAATAGGAATGACGTAAATTGAACAAATGTGATAGAATTTCGCTGAATTCTTATATTAACCAAAATATAAAATGATCTAATCGGGTCTCTGTTTGCCCTACCCTAGAAGTTTAATAGTGCATTTTATTCGCCATTTCATGCTCTTTAAGATGCCGCCTAGCCCAGTACGCAATCTGAAATAGGAGCGACGTAAATTGATCAAATGTGATAGAATTTCGCTGAATCCTTATATTAACCAAACTAGAAAATGATCTAATCTGGCCTCTCATGGCCCTATCATAGAAGGTTAATAGTGCATTTTACTCGCCATTTCATGCGCTTTGAGATGCCGCTTAGCCCAATACGCTATCTGAAATAGGAGCGACGTAAATTGAACAAATGTGATAGAATTTCCCTGAAATCTTATATTAAACAAAATATAAAATGATCTAATCGGGTCTCTGATTGCCCTATCATATAAGTTTAGTAGTGCATTTTACTCGCCATTCAACGCGATTTAAGATGCCGCCTAGCCCAGTACGCTATCTGAAATAGTAGCGACGTAAGTTGTACAAATGTGATAGAATTACGCTGCATTCTTATATTAACCGTAATATAAAATGATCTAATCGCGTCTCTGTTTACTTTATCTTAGAATTCTAATAGTGCATCTTACTCGCCATTTCATGCGCTTTGAGATGCCGCATAGCCCAATACGCTATCTGAAATAGGAGCGACGTAAACTGAACCAATGTGATAGAATTTCCCTGAATTCTTATATTAACCAAGATATAAAATGATCTAATCGGGTCTCTGATTGCCCTATCATTGAAGTTTAATAGTGCAATTTACTCGCCATTCCACGCGCTTTAAGATGCCGCCTAGCCCAGTACGCAATCTGAAATAGGAGCGACGTAAATTGAACAAATGTGATAGAATTTCCCTGAAATCTTATATTAAACAAAATATAAAATGATCTAATCCGGTCTCTGATTGCCCTATCGTAGAAGTTTAGTAGTGCATTTTACTCGCCATTCCACGCGCTTTAAGATGCCGCCTAGCCCAGTAAGCTATCTGAAATAGGAGCGACGTAAGTTGAACAAATGTGATAGAATATCCCTGAAATCTTATATTAAACAAAATATAAAATTATCTAATCGGGTCTCTGATTGCCCTATCGTAGAAGTTTAGTAGTGCATTTTACTCGCCATTCCACGCGCTTTAAGACGCCGCCTAGCCCAGTAAGCTATCTGAAATAGGAGCGACGTAAGTTGAACAAATGTGATAGAATTACGCTGAATTCTTATATTGACCGTAATATAAAATGATCTAATCGGGTCTCTGTTTACCTTATCTTAGAAGTCTAATAGTGCATTTTACTCGCCATTTCATGCGCTTTGAGATGCCGCATAGCCCAATACGCTATCTGAAATAGGAGCGACGTAAATTGAACCAATGTGATAGAATTTTGCTGAATTCTTAAATTAAACATAATATAAAATGATCTAATAGGGTCTCTGTTGGCCCTACCCTAGAAGTTTAATTGTGCATTACACTCGTCATTTCATGCGCTTTGAGATGCCTCTGAGCCCAGTACGCTATCTGAAATAGGAGCGACGTAAATTGAACAAATGTGAGAGAATTTTTCTGAATTCTTAAATTAACCATAATATAAAATGATCTAATCGGGCCTCTGTTTGCCCTACCCTAGAAGTTTAATAGTGCATTTTACACGCCATTTCATGCGCTTTGAGATGCGGCTTAGGCCAATACGCTACCTGAAATAGGAGCGACGCAAGTTGAACAAATGTGATAGAATTTTGCTGTATTCTTAAATTAACCATAATATAAAATGATCTAATCGGGTCTCTGTTTGCCCTACCCTAGAAGTTTAATACTGCATTTTACTCGTCATTTCATGCGCCTTGAGATGCCGCTTTGGCCCATACGCTATCTGAAATAGGAGCGACGTTAATTGAACGAATGTGATAGAATTTCGATAAATTCTTTTATTAACCATAATGTAAAATGATCTAATCGGGGTCTCTGTTTGTCCTACCCTAGAAGTTTAATAGTGCATTTTCCTCGCCATTCCACGCGCTTTTAGATGCCGCCCAGCCCATTACGCTATCTGAAATAGGAACGACGTAAATTGAACAAATGTGATAGAATTACGCTGAATTCTTATATTAACCGTAATATAAAATGATCTAATCGGGTCTCTGTTTACCTTATCTTAGAAGTCTAATAGTGCATTTTACTCGCCATTTCATGCGCTTTGAGATGCCGCTGAGCCCAGTACGCTATCTGAAATAGGAGCGACGTAAATTGAACAAATGTGAGAGAATTTTTCTGAATTCTTAAATTAACCATACTATAAAATGATCTAATCGGGTCTCTGTTTACCTTATCTTAGAAGTCTAATAGTGCATTTTACTCGTCATTCCACGCGCCTTGAGATGCCGCCTAGCCCAATATACTATCTGAAATAGGAGCGACGTAAATTGAGCAAATGTGATAGAATATCGCTGAATTCTTATATTAACCATAATATAGAATGATCTAATCGGGTCTCTGATTGTCCTATCATAGAAGTTTAATACTGCATTTTGCTCGGCATTTCATGCGCTTTAAGGTGCCGCTTAGCGCAATACGCTATCCGAAATAGGAGCGACGTAAATTGAACAAATGCGATAGAATTACGCTGAATACTTATATTAATCATAATATAAGATCACCTAATCGGGTCTCTGATTGCCATATTCGAGAAGTTTAGTAGTACATGTTACCCGTCATTCCACGCGCTTTAAGTTGCCGCCGAGCCCAACACGCTATCTGTAATAACAGATACGTAAATTGAACAAATGTGATAGAGTTACGACGAATTCTTCAATTAACCATAATATAAGATGATCTAATAGGGAATCTGATTGCCCTGTCATAGAAGTTTAGTTGTGCATTTTACTCGTCATTTCATGCGCTTTATGATGCCGTCTAGTCCAATCCGCTATCAGAAATTGGAGCTACGTAAATTCCACAAATGTGATAGAATTACGCAGAATTCTTATATTAACCATAAAATAAAATGATCTAATCGGGTCTCTGATTGCCCTGTCACAGAAGTTTAGTAGTGCATTTTGCTCGTCATTTCATGAGCTTTGAGGTGCCGCTACCCCAATACGCTATCTGAAATTGGAGCTAAGTAAAATGATCAAATGTGCTAGAATTACGCACAATTCTTATATTAACCATAATATAAAATGTTCTAACCGGTTCTCTGATTGCCCTATCATAGGAGTTTAGTAGCGCAGTTGACTCGACATTTCATGCTCTTTAAGATGCCGACTAGCCCAATACGCTATCTGAAATAGGAGCGACGTAAATTGAACAAACGTGATAGAATTACGCGGAATTCTTATATTAACAATAATATAATACGATCTATTCGGGTCTCTGATTGCCCTATCATAGAAGTTTAGTAGTGCATTTTACTCGACATTTCGTGCGCTTTAAGATGCCGCTTAGCCCAATACGCTACCTGAAGTAGGAGCGACGTAAATTGAACAAACGTCATAGAATTACGCAGAATTCTTATATTAACCATAGTATAGTATGATCTATTCGGGTCTCTGATTGCCCTATCATAGAAGTTGAATAGTGCATTATACTCGTCATTTCATGGGCTTTATGTTGCCGCATAGCCCAATACGCTATCTGAAATAGGAGCGACGTAAATTGAACAAATGTGATAGAATTTCGCTGAATTCTTAAATGAACCATAATATAAAATGATCTAATCGGGCCTCTGTTTGCCCTACCCTAGAAGTTTAATAGTGCATTTTGCTAGACATTTCATGCGCTTTAGGATGCCGCCTAGCCCAATACGCCATCTGAAATAGGAGCGACATAAATTGAATAAATGTGATAAAATTATGTTGAATTCTTATATTAACCATAATATAATACGATCTATTCGGGTCTCTGATTGCGCAATCATGGAAGTTTAATATTGCATTTTACTCGTCATTTCATGCGCTTTATGGTGCCGCCTAGCCCAATACGCTATCTGAAATAGGAGCGACATAAATTGAACAAATGTGATAAAATTACGTTGAATTCTTTAATTAACCATAATATAATACGATCTATTCGGGTCTCTGATTGCCCTACCCCAGAAGTTTAATAGTGCAGTTTACTCGTCATTTCAAGCGCTTTATGGTGCCGCTTAGCCCAATACGCTATCTGAAACTGGAGCGACGTAAATTGAACAAATGTGATAGAATTTCGCTGAATTCTTATATTAACCATAATATTGAATGATCTAATCTGGTCTCTGATGGCCCTATCATAGAAGTGTAATAGTGCATTTTACTCGCCATTTCATGCGCTTTAAGGTGCCGCCTAGCCCAATACACTATCTGAAATAGGAGCGACATAAATTGAACAAATGTGATAGAATTACGCAGAATTCTTATATTAACCATAATATAGAATGATCTAATCGGGTCTCTGATTGCCCTATCGTAGAAGGTTAGTAGCGCATTTCACTCGTCATTCGACGCGCTTTAAGATGCCGCCTAGCCCATTACGCTATCTGAAATTGGAGCTACGTAAATTGAACAAGCGTGATAGAGTTTCGCTGAATTCATAAATTAACCATAATATAAAATGATCTAATCGGGTCTCTGATTGCCGTATCATAGAAGTTTAGTAGTGCATTTTACTTGACATTTCATGCGCTTTCAGATGCCGCCTGGTCCAATACGCTATCTGAAATTGGAGCTACGTAAATAGAACAAACGTGATAGAATTACGCTGAATTCTTATATTAACCATAATATAAGATGACCTAATCGGGTCTCTGATTGCCCTATCCGTGAAGTTGAGCAGTGCATTTTACTCGACATTTCGTGCGCTTTAAGATGCCGCTTAGCCCAATACGCTATCTGAAATTGTAGCTACGTAAATTGAACAAATGTGATACAAATTCGCAGAATTCTTATATTAACCATAATATAAAATGATCTAATCGGGTCTCTGATTGCCCTATCATAGAAGTTTAATAGTGCATTTTACTCGTCATTCCATGTGCTTTAAGATTCCGCCTATCCCAATACGCTATCTGAAATTGTAGCTACGTAAATTGAACAAACGTGATAGAATTACGCGGAATTCTTATATTAACAATAATATAATACGATCTATTCGGGTCTCTGATTGCCCTATCATAGAAGTTTAGTAGTGCATTTTACTCGACATTTCGTGCGCTTTAAGATGCCGCTTAGCCCAATACGCTACCTGAAGTAGGAGCGACGTAAATTGAACAAACGTCATAGAATTACGCAGAATTCTTATATTAACCATAGTATAGTATGATCTATTCGGGTCTCTGATTGCCCTATCATAGAAGTTGAATAGTGCATTATACTCGTCATTTCATGGGCTTTATGTTGCCGCATAGCCCAATACGCTATCTGAAATAGGAGCGACGTAAATTGAACAAATGTGATAGAATTTCGCTGAATTCTTAAATGAACCATAATATAAAATGATCTAATCGGGCCTCTGTTTGCCCTACCCTAGAAGTTTAATAGTGCATTTTGCTAGACATTTCATGCGCTTTAGGATGCCGCCTAGCCCAATACGCCATCTGAAATAGGAGCGACATAAATTGAATAAATGTGATAAAATTATGTTGAATTCTTATATTAACCATAATATAATACGATCTATTCGGGTCTCTGATTGCGCAATCATGGAAGTTTAATATTGCATTTTACTCGTCATTTCATGCGCTTTATGGTGCCGCCTAGCCCAATACGCTATCTGAAATAGGAGCGACATAAATTGAACAAATGTGATAAAATTACGTTGAATTCTTAAATTAACCATAATATAATACGATCTATTCGGGTCTCTGATTGCCCTACCCCAGAAGTTTAATAGTGCAGTTTACTCGTCATTTCAAGCGCTTTATGGTGCCGCTTAGCCCAATACGCTATCTGAAACTGGAGCGACGTAAATTGAACAAATGTGATAGAATTTCGCTGAATTCTTATATTAACCATAATATTGAATGATCTAATCTGGTCTCTGATGGCCCTATCATAGAAGTGTAATAGTGCATTTTACTCGCCATTTCATGCGCTTTAAGGTGCCGCCTAGCCCAATACACTATCTGAAATAGGAGCGACATAAATTGAACAAATGTGATAGAATTACGCAGAATTCTTATATTAACCATAATATAGAATGATCTAATCGGGTCTCTGATTGCCCTATCGTAGAAGGTTAGTAGCGCATTTCACTCGTCATTCGACGCGCTTTAAGATGCCGCCTAGCCCATTACGCTATCTGAAATTGGAGCTACGTAAATTGAACAAGCGTAATAGAGTTTCGCTGAATTCATAAATTAACCATAATATAAAATGATCTAATCGGGTCTCTGATTGCCGTATCATAGAAGTTTAATAGTGCATTTTACTCGACACTTCGTGCGCTTTAAGATGCCGCTTAGCCCAATACGCTATCTGAAATTGTAGCTACGTAAATTGAACAAATGTGATACAATTTCGCAGAATTCTTATATTAACCATAATATAAAATGATCTATTCGGGACTCTGATTGCCCTATCCGAGAAGTTTAGCAGTGCATTTTACTCGACATTTCATGCGATTTAAGATGCCGCCTAGTCCAATACGCTATCCGAAATTGGAGCTACGTAAATTGAACAAACGTGATAGAATTACGCAGAATTCTTATATTTACCATAATATAATACGATCTATTCGGGTCTCTGATTGCCCTATCATGGAAGTTTATAGTGCATTTTACTCGTCATTTCATGCGCTTAAAGGTGACGCTTAGCCCAATACGCTATCTGAAATAGGAGCGACGTACATTGAACTAATGTGATACAATTTCGCAGAATTCTTATATTAACCATAATATAAAATGATCTAATCGGGTCTCTGATTGCCCTATCATAGAAGTTTAATAGTGCATTTTACTCGACATTCCACGCGCTTTAAGATGCCGCCTAGCCCAATATACTATCTGAAATAGGAGCGTCGTAAGTTGAACAAATGTGATAGAATTACGCAGAATTCTTATATTAACCATAACATAAAATGATCTAATCGGGTCTCTGTTTGCCCTACCCTAGAAGTTTAATAGTGCATTTTACTCGACATTTCATGCGCTTTAAGATGCCACCTAGCCCAACACGCTATCTGAAATAGGTGCGACGTAAATTGAACAAATCTGATAAAATTTCGCTGAATTCTTAAATGAAACATAATATAAAGTGATGTAATCGGGTCTCTGTTTGCCCTACCCTAGAAGTTTAATAGTGTATTTTGCTCGATATTTCATGCGCTTTAGGATGCCACCTAGCCCAATACGCTATCTGAAATAGGGGCGACGTAAATTGCACAAATGGGATAAAATTTCGCTGAATTCTTATATTAACCATAATATAAGATAACCTAATCGGGTCTCTGATTGCCCTATCCGAGAAGTTTAGTAGTGCATTTTACTCGACATTTCATGCGCTTTCAGAAGCCTCTTAAGCGAATAAGCAATCTGAAATTGGAGCTACGTAAAATGAACGAACGTGATAGAATTACGCAGAATTCTTATATTAACCAAAACATAAGATGATCTAATCGGGACTCTGTTTGCCCTACCCTAGAAGTTTAATAGTGCATTTTACTCGACATTTCATGCGCTTTCAGATGCCACCTAGCCCAAGACGCTATCAGAAATAGGGGCGACGTAAACTGAACAAATGTGATAAAATTTCGCTGAATTCTTATATTAACCATAATATAAGATGACCTAATCGAGTCTCTGATTGCCTAATCCGAGAAGTTTAGTAGTGCATTTTACTTGACATTTCATAAGCTTTCAGATGCCGCCTGGTCCAATACGCTATCTGAAAGGGGAGCTAAGTAAATTGCACAAACGTGATAGAATTACGCAGATTTCTTATGTTAACCATAATATAGAATGATATAATCGGGTCTCTGATTGCCTTATCATAGATGTTTAATAGTGCATTTTACTCGTCATTTCATGCGCTTGAAGGTGCCGTCTAGCCCAATCCGCTATCTGAAATAGGAGCGACGTAAATTGAACACATGTGAAAGAATTACGCAGAATTCTTGTATTAACAATAATATAATACGATCAATTCGGGTCTCTGATTGTCCTATCATAGAAGTTTAATAGTGCATGTTACTCGTCATTTCATGCGCTTTAAGGTGCCGCCTGGCCCAATACGCTATCTGAAATAGGAGCGACGTAAATTGAAAAAATGTGATAGAATTAGGTTGAATTATTATATTAATCATAATATAAGATGACTTAATCGGGTCTCTGATTGCCCTATCCTAGAAGTTTTGTAATGCATTTTACTCGACATTTCATGCGCTTTACGATGCCACCTAGCCCAAAACCCTATCTTAAATAGGGGCGACGTAAATTGAACAAATGTGATAAAATTACGCCGCATTCTTATGTTAACAATAATATAAAATGATATAATCGGGTCTCTGATTGCCCTATCATAGAAGTTTAATGGTGCATTTTACTCGTCATTTCATGCGCTTTAAGGTGCCGCCTCGCCCAATACGCTATTTGAAATAGGAGCGTCGTAAATTGAACAAATGTGTTAGAATTACGCAGAATTCGTATCTTAACCATAATTTAAAATGATCTAATCGGGTCTCTGATTGCCCTATCATAGAAGCTTAATAGTGCATTTTACTCGTCATTTCATGCGCTTTAAGGTGACGCTTAGCCCAATACGCTATCTGAAATAGGAGCGACGTAAATTGAACAAATGTGATACAATTTCGCAGAATTCATATATTAACCATAATATAAAATGATCTAATCGGGTCTCTGATTGCCCTATCATAGAAGTTTAATAGTGCATTTTACTCGACATTTCATGCGCTTTCAGATGCCACCTAGCCCAATACGCTATCTGAAATAGGGGCGACGTAAATTGAACAAATGTGATAGAATTATGCAGAATTCTTATAATAACCATAACTTAAAATGCTCTAATCGGGTCTCTGATTGCCCTATCATGGAAGTTTAACATTGCATTTTACTCGTCATTCCATGCACTTTAATGTGCCGCTTAGCCCAATGCGCTATCTGAAATAGGAGCGACGTAAATTGAACAAATGTGATAGAATTACGCAGAATTCTAATATTAACCATAATTTAAAATGACCTAATCGGATCTCTGATTGCCCTATAATAGAAGTTTAATAGTGCATTTTACTGGCCATTTCTCGCGCTTTAAGGTGCAGCCTAACCCAATACACTATCTGAAATTGGAGCTGCGCAAATTGAATAAATGTGATAGAGTTACGCAGAATTCTTATATTAACCATAACATAAAATGATCTATTCGGGTCTCTGATTGCCCAATCAAAGAAGCTTATTAGTGCATTGTACTCCTCATTTCATGCGCTTTAAGGTGCCTCTTAGCCCAACACACTATCTGAAATAGGAGCGATGTACATTGAACAAATATGATAGAATTACGCTGAATTCTTATATTAACAATAATATGAAATGATCTAATCGGGTCTCTGATTGCCCTATCATAGACGTTTAATAGTGCATTTTACTCGTCATTTCATGCTCTTTAAGGTGCCGCATAACACAATGCGCTTCCTGAAAAAGGTGCGTCGTAAATTGAACAAATGTGATAGAATTACGCTGCATTCATATATTAACCATAATATAAAATGATCTAATCGGGACTCTGATTACCGTATCACTGGAGTTTAGTAGTGCATTTTAATCGGCA
Source organism: Macropis europaea (assembly GCA_916610135.2). Classification (NCBI taxonomy): domain Eukaryota; kingdom Metazoa; phylum Arthropoda; class Insecta; order Hymenoptera; family Melittidae; genus Macropis; species Macropis europaea. The sequence goes on along the minus strand of CAKAJE020000472.1, from coordinate 74,144 downwards.
TCTCATGCCCTTTACGATTCTGCTTAGCCGAATACGCTATCTGAAATAGGAGCGCCGTAAATTGTACAAATGTGATAAAATTACGCTGACTTCTTATATTAATAATAATGTAAAATGATCTAATCGGGTCTCTGATTACCCTACCATAGGAGGTTAATAGTGCATTTTACTCGCCATTTCATGCGCTTTAAAGTGCCGCTTCTCCCAATACGCTATCTGAAATTGTAGCTACGTAAATTGAACAAACGTGATAGAATTACGCGGAATTCTTATATTAACAATAATATAATACGATCTATTCGGGTCTCTGATTGCCCTATCATAGAAGTTTAGAAGTGCATTTTACTCGACATTTCGTGCGCTTTAAGATGCCGCTTAGCCCAATACGCTACCTGAAGTAGGAGCGACGTAAATTGAACAAACGTCATAGAATTACGGAGAATTCTTATATTAACCATAATATAGTATGATCTATTCGGGTCTCTGATTGCCCTATCATAGAAGTTGAATAGTGCATTATACTCGTCATTTCATGGGCTTTATGTTTCCGCATAGCCCAATACGCTATCTGAAATAGGAGCGACGTAAATTGAACAAATGTGATAGAATTTCGCTGAATTCTTAAATGAACCATAATATAAAATGATCTAATCGGGTCTCTGATTGCCCTATCATAGAAGTTTAATAGTGCATTTTACTCGTCAGTCCATGCACTTTCAGATGTAGCCTGTCCCAATACGCTATCTGAAATAGGAGCGACGTAAATTGAACAAATGTGTTAGAATTACGCTGAATTCTTATATTAATCATAATATAAGATGACCTAATCGAGTCTCTGATTGCCCTATCCGAGAAGTTTAGTATTGCATTTTGCTCCACATTCCATGCGCTATAAGATGCCGCCTATCCCAATACGCTATCGGAAATAGGAGCGACGTAAATTGAACAAATGTGATTGAATTTCGCTGAATTCTAATATTAACCATAATATAAAATGATCTAATCGGATCTCTGATTGCCCTATCAAAGAAGTTTAATAGTGCATTTTACTTGACATTTCATACCCTTTAAGATGCCACCTAGACCAATACGCTATCTGAAATAGGGGCGACGTAAATTGAACAAATGTGATAGAGTTACCCAGAATTCTTATATTAACAATAATATAAAATGATCTAAACGGGTCCCTGATTGCCCTATCATAGAAGTTTCATAGTGCATTTTACTCGACATTTCATGCGCTTTAAGGAGCCGCCTAGCCCAAATCGCTATCTGAAGTAGGAGCGACGTAAATTGAACAAATGTGACAGAATTACGCAGAATTCATATAATATCCATAATATAAAATGATCTAATGGGGTCTCTGATTACCCTATCACAGAAGTTTAATAGTGCATTTTACTTGACATTTCATACCCTTTAAGATGCCACCTAGACCAATACGCTATCTGAAATAGGGGCGACGTAAATTGAACAAATGTGATAGAGTTACGCAGAATTCTTATATTAACAATAATATAAAATGATCTAAACGGGTCCCTGATTGCCCTATCATAGAAGTTTCATAGTGCATTTTACTCGACATTTCATGCGCTTTAAGGAGCCGCCTAGCCCAAATCGCTATCTGAAATTGGAACTACGTAAATTGAACAAGAGTGATAAAGTTTCGCTGAATTCTTACATTAACCATAATATAAAATGATCTAATCGGGTCTCTGATTACCCTAACATTGAAGCTTAATAGTGCATTTTACTCGACATTTCATGCGCTTTAAGGTGCCGCCATGCCCAATACGATATCTGAAATAGGAGCGTCGTAAATTCAACAAATGTGATAGAATTTCCACTGAAATCTTATATTAAACAAAATATAAAATGATCTAATTGGGTCTCTGATTGCCCTATCATAGAAGTTTAGTAGTGCATTTTACTCGCCCTTCCACGCGCTATAAGATGCCGCCTAGCCCAGTACGCTATTTGAAATAGGAGCGACGTAATTTGAACAAATGTGATAGAATTACGCTGAATTCTTATATTAACCGTAATATAAAATGATCTAATCGGGTCTCTGTTTGCCGTAACCTAGAAGTTTAATAGTGCATTTTACTCGACATTTCATGCGCTTTTAGATGCCACCTGGCCCAATACGCTATCTGAACTAGGGGCGACGTAAATTGAACAAATGTGATAAAATTACGTTGAATTCTTATATTAACAATAACATAAAATGATCCAATCGGGTCTCTGATTGCCCTATCATAGAAGTATAATAGTGCATTTTACTCGTCATTTCATGCGCTTTAAGGTGCCGCTTATCCCAATACGCTATCTGAAATTGGAGCTACGTAAATTAGACAAACGTGATAGAATTACGCAGATTTCTTATATTAACAATAATATAATATGATATATTCGGGTCGCTGATTGCCCTATCATAGAAGTTTAATAGTGCATTTTACTCGTCATTTCATGCGCTTTAAGGTGCCGCTTAGCCCAATACGCTATCCGAAACTGGAGCGAGGTAAATTGAACAAATGTGATAGTATTTCGCTGAATACTTATATTAACCAAAATATAAAATGATCTAATCGGGTCTCTGATTGCCCTATCATAAGAGTTTAATAGTGCATTTTACTCGCCATTCCACGCGTTTTAAGATGCCGCCTCGCCCAGTACGCTATCTGAAATAGGAGCGACGTAAATTGAACACATGTGATAGAATTTCCCTGAAATCTTATATTAAACAAAATATAAAATGATCTAATCGGGTCTCTGATTGCCCTATCATATAAGTTTAGTAGTGCATTTTACTCGCCATTCAACGCGATTTAAGATGCCGCCTAGCCCAGTACGCTATCTGAAATAGTAGCGACGTAAGTTGTACAAATGTGATAGAATTACGCTGAATTCTTATATTAACCGTAATATAAAATGATCTAATCGGGTCTCCGTTTGCCTTATCCTAGAAGTTTAATAGTGCATTTTACTCGCCATTCCGTGCGCTTTGAGATGCCGCATAGCCCAACACGCTATCTGAAATAGGAGCGACGTAAATGGAACAAATGTTATAGAATTTCGCTGAATTCTTTTATTAACCATAATGTGAAATGATCTAATCGGGTCTCTGTTCGCCCTAGCCTGGAAGTTTAATACTGCATTTTATTCGCCATTTCATGCGCTTTGAGATGCCGGTTAGGCCAATACGCTATTTGGAATAGGAGCGACGTAAATTGAACAAATGTGATAGAATTTCCCTGAAATCTTATATTAAACAAAATATAAAATGATCTAATCGGGTCTCTGATTGCCCTATCATAGAAGTATAGTAGTGCATTTTACTCGCCATTCCACGCGCTTTAAGATGCCGCCTAGCCCAGTTCGCTATCTGAAGTAAGAGCGACGTAACTTGAACAAATGTGATAGAATTACGCTGAATTCTTATATTAACCGTAATATAAAATGATCTAATCAGGTCTCTGTTTACTTTATCTTAGAATTCTAATAGTGCATTTTACTCGCCATTTCATGCGCTTTGAGATGCCGCATAGCCCAATACGCTATCTGAAATAGGAGCGACGTAAATTGAACAAATGTGATAGAATTTCCCTGAAATCTTATATTAAATAAAATATAAAATAATCTCATCGGGTCTCTGATTGCCCTATCATAGAAGTTTAGTAGTGCATTTTACACGCCATTCCACGCGCTATAAGATGCCGCCTAGCCCAGTTCGCAATCTGAAATAGGAGCGACGTAAATTGATCAAATGTGATAGAATTTCGCTGAATCCTTATATTAACCAAACTAGAAAATGATCTAATCTGGCCTCTCATGGCCCTATCATAGAAGGTTAATAGTGCATTTTACTCGCCATTTCATGCGCTTTGAGATGCCGCTTAGCCCAATACGCTATCTGAAATAGGAGCGACGTAAATTGAACAAATGTGATAGAATTTCCCTGAAATCTTATATTAAACAAAATATAAAATGATCTAATCGGGTCTCTGATTGCCCTATCATATAAGTTTAGTAGTGCATTTTACTCGCCATTCAACGCGATTTAAGATGCCGCCTAGCCCAGTACGCTATCTGAAATAGTAGCGACGTAAGTTGTACAAATGTGATAGAATTACGCTGCATTCTTATATTAACCGTAATATAAAATGATCTAATCGGGTCTCTGTTTACTTTATCTTAGAATTCTAATAGTGCATCTTACTCGCCATTTCATGCGCTTTGAGATGCCGCATAGCCCAATACGCTATCTGAAATAGGAGCGACGTAAACTGAACCAATGTGATAGAATTTCCCTGAATTCTTATATTAACCAAGATATAAAATGATCTAATCGGGTCTCTGATTGCCCTATCATTGAAGTTTAATAGTGCAATTTACTCGCCATTCCACGCGCTTTAAGATGCCGCCTAGCCCAGTTCGCAATCTGAAATAGGAGCGACGTAAATTGAACAAATGTGATAGAATTTCCCTGAAATCTTATATTAAACAAAATATAAAATGATCTAATCCGGTCTCTGATTGCCCTATCGTAGAAGTTTAGTAGTGCATTTTACTCGCCATTCCACGCGCTTTAAGATGCCGCCTAGCCCAGTAAGCTATCTGAAATAGGAGCGACGTAAGTTGAACAAATGTGATAGAATATCCCTGAAATCTTATATTAAACAAAATATAAAATTATCTAATCGGGTCTCTGATTGCCCTATCGTAGAAGTTTAGTAGTGCATTTTACTCGCCATTCCACGCGCTTTAAGACGCCGCCTAGCCCAGTAAGCTATCTGAAATAGGAGCGACGTAAGTTGAACAAATGTGATAGAATTACGCTGAATTCTTATATTGACCGTAATATAAAATGATCTAATCGGGTCTCTGTTTACCTTATCTTAGAAGTCTAACAGTGCATTTTGCTCGCCATTTCATGCGCTTTGAGATGCCGCATAGCCCAATACGCTATCTGAAATAGGAGCGACGTAAATTGAACCAATGTGATAGAATTTTGCTGAATTCTTAAATTAAACATAATATAAAATGATCTAATAGGGTCTCTGTTGGCCCTACCCTAGAAGTTTAATTGTGCATTACACTCGTCATTTCATGCGCTTTGAGATGCCTCTGAGCCCAGTACGCTATCTGAAATAGGAGCGACGTAAATTGAACAAATGTGAGAGAATTTTTCTGAATTCTTAAATTAACCATAATATAAAATGATCTAATCGGGCCTCTGTTTGTCCTACCCTAGAAGTTTAATAGTGCATTGTATTTGCCATTTCATGCGCTTTGAGATGCCGCTTCGCCCAATAAGCTATCTGAAATAGGAGCGACATAAATTGAACAAATGTGATAGAATTACGCGGAATTCTTATATTAACAATAATATAATACGATCTATTCGGGTCTCTGATTGCCCTATCATAGAAGTTTAGTAGTGCATTTTACTCGACATTTCGTGCGCTTTAAGATGCCGCTTAGCCCAATACGCTACCTGAAGTAGGAGCGACGTAAATTGAACAAACGTCATAGAATTACGCAGAATTCTTATATTAACCATAGTATAGTATGATCTATTCGGGTCTCTGATTGCCCTATCATAGAAGTTTAATAGTGTATTTTACTCGACATTCCACGTGCTTCAAGATGCCGCCTAGCCCAGTACGCTATCTGAAATAGGAGCGACGTAAATTGAACAAATGTGATAGAATTTTGCGGAATTCTTAAATTAACCATAATATAAAATGATCTAATAGCGTCCCTGTTTGCCCTACCCTAGAAGTTTAATAGTGTATTTTACTCGCCATTTCATGCGCATTGAGATGCCGCATAGCCTAATACGATATCTGAAATAGGAGCGTCGTAATTTGAACAAATGTGATAGAATTTCGCTGAATTCTTATATTAACCATAACGTAAAATGATCTAATCTGGTCACTGTTCGCCCTAACCTAGAAGCTTAATAGTGTATTTTACTCAGCATTTCATGTGCTTTGAGATGCCGCATAGCCTAATACGATATCTGAAATAGGAGCGACGTAAATTGAACAAATCTGATAGAATTACGCTGAATTCTTATATTAAGCGTAATATAAAATGATCTAATCGGGTCTCTGTTTGCTTTACCCTAGAAGTTTAATAGTGCATTTTACTCGCTATTTCATGCGATTTGTGATGCCGCTTAGCCCAATACCCTCTCTGAAATAGGAGCGACGTAAATTGAACGAATGTGATATAATTTCGCTGAATTCTTAAATTAACCATAATGTAAAATGATCTAATCGGGTCTCTGTTCGCCCTACCCTAGAAGTTTAACAGTGCATTTCACTCGACATTTCATGCGCTTTGAGATGCCGCCTAGCCCAGTACGCTATCTGAAATAGGAGCGACGTAAATTGAACAAATGTGATAGAATTTCGCTGAATTCTTATATTAACCATAATGTAAAATGTTCTAATCGGCTCTCTGTTCGACCTACCCTAGAGGTTTAACAGTGCATTTTACTCGCCATTTCATGCGCAATGAGATGCCGCTTAGCCCAATACGCTATCTGAAATAGGAGCGACGTAAATTGAACAAATGTGATAGAATTTCGCTGAATTCTTATATTAACCATAATGTAAAATGATCTAACCCGGTCTCTGTGCGCCCTACCCTAGAAGTTTAATAGTGCATTTCCCTCGCCATTTCATGCGCTTTGAGATGCCGCTCAGCCCAATACGCTATCTGAAACAGGAGCGACGTAAATTGAACAAATGTGATAGAATTTCGCTGAATTCTTATATTAAACGAAATATAAAATGATCTAATCGGGTCTCTGATTGCCCTATCATAGAAGTTTAATAGTGCGTTTTACTCGCCATTCCACGCGCTTTAAGATGCCGCCTAGGCCAGTACGCTATCTGAAATAGGAGCGACGTAAATTGAACAAATGTGGTAGAATTTCGCTGAATTCTTAAATTAGCCATAATATAAAATGATCTAATCGGGTCTCTGTTTGCCCTATCCTAGAAGTTTAATAGTGCATTTTACTCGACATTTCATGCGCTTTGAGATGCCGCTCAGCCCAATACGCTATCTGAAATAGGAGCGACGTAAATTGAACAAATGTGATAGAATTTCGCTGAATTCTTATATTAACCATAATGTAAAATGATCTAACCGGGTCTCTGTGCGCCCTACCCTAGAAGTTTAATAGTGCATTTCCCTCGCCATTTCATGCGCTTTGAGATGCCGCTCAGCCCAATACGCTATCTGAAACAGGAGCGACGTAAATTGAACAAATGGGATAGAATCACGCTGCATTCTTACATTAACCGTAATATAAAATGATCTAATCGGGTCTCTGGTTGCCCTACCCTAGAAGTTTAATAGCGCATTTTACTCGGCATTTCATGCGCTTTGAGATGCCGCTTAGCCCAATACGCTATCTGCAATAGGAGCGACGTAAATTGAACAAATGTGGTAGAATTACGCTGAATTCTTATATTAACCGTAATATAAAATGATATAATCGGGTCTCTGTTTGCCTTACCCTAGAAGTTTAATTGAGCATTTTACACACCATTTCATGCGCTTTGTGTTGCCGCTTAGCCCAGTACGCTATCTGAAATAGGAGCGACGTAAATTGAACAAATGTGATAGAATTACGCTGAATTCTTATATTAACCGTAATATAAAATGATCTAATCAGATCTCTCTTTGTCTTACCCTAGAAGTTTAATAGTGCATTTCTCTCGTCATATCATGCGCTTCGAGATGCAGCTTAGTCCAATAAGCTATCTGAAATAGGAGCGACGTAAATTGAACAAATGTGATAGAATTTCGCTGAATTCTTATATTAACCATAATGTAAAATGTTCTAATCGGCTCTCTGTTCGACCTACCCTAGAGGTTTAATAGAGCATTTTACTCGCCATTTCATGCGCTATGTGATGCCGCTTAGCCCAATACGCTATCTGATATAGGAGCGGCGTAAATTGAACAAATGTGATAGAATTTCGCTGAATTCTTATATTAACCATAATGTAAAATGATCTAACCGGGTCTCTGTGCGCCCTACCCTAGAAGTTTAATAGTGCATTTCCCTCGCCATTTCATGCGCTTTGAGATGCCGCTCAGCCCATTACGCTATCTGAAACAGGAGCGACGTAAATTGAACAAATGTGATAGAATTTCGCTGCATTCTTATATTAAACGAAATATAAAATGATCTAATCGGGTCTCTGATTGCCCTATCATAGAAGTTTAATAGTGCATTTTACTCTACATTCCACGTGCTTCAAGATGCCGCCTAGCCCAGTACGCTATCTGAAATAGGAGCGACGTAAATTGAACAAATGTGATAGAATTTTGCGGAATTCTTAAATTAACCATAATATAAAATGATCTAATAGCGTCCCTGTTTGCCCTACCCTAGAAGTATAATAGTGCATTTTACTCGCCATTTCATGCGCTTTGAGATGCCGCTTAGCCCAATACGCTATCTGGAATAGGAGCCACGTTAATGGAACAAATGTGATAGAATTACGCTGCATTCTTATATTAACCGTAATATAAAATGATCTATTCGGGTCTCTGTTTGCCTTACCCTAGAAGTTTAAAAGTGTATTTCACTCGCGATTTCGTGCGCTTTGTGATGCCGCTTAGCCCAATACGCTATCTGAAATAGGAGCGCCGTAAATTGAACAAATGTGATAGAATTTCGCTGATTTCTTATATTAAACGAAATATAAAATGATCTAATCGGGTATCTGATTGCCCTATCATAGAAGTTTAATAGTGCCTTTTTCTCGCCATTCCACGCGCTTTAAGATACCGCCTAGCCCAGTACCCTATCTGAAATAGGAGCGACGTATATTGAACAAGTGTGATATAATTTCGCTGAATTCTTAAATTAACCATAATATAAAATGATCTAATCAGATCTCTCTTTGCCTTACCCTAGAAGTTTAATAGTGCATTTCACTCGTCATTTCATGCGCTTTGGGATGCCGCGTTGACCAATAAGCTATCTGAAATAGGAGCGACGTAAATTGAACAAATGTGATACAATTTTGCTGAATTCTTAAATGAACTATAATATAAAATGATATAATCGGGTCTCTGTTTGCCCTACCCTACAAGTTTAATAGTGCATTTTATTCGCCATTTCATGCGATTTGAGATGCCGCTTAGCGCAATACGCTATCTGAAATAGGAGCGACGTAAATTGAACAAATGTGATAGAATTTCGATGAATTCTTAAATTAACAATAATATAAAATGATCTAATCGGGTCTCTGTTTGCCTTACGCTAGAAGTTCAATAGTGCATTTTACTCACCATTTCATGCGCTCTGAGATACTGCTTAGCCCAATACGCTATCTGAAATAGGAGCGACGTAAATGGAACAAATGTGATAGAATTGTGCTGTATTCTTATATTAACCATAATGTAAAATGATCTAATCGGGTCCCTGTTCGCCCTACCCTAGAAGTGTAATAGTACATTTCACTCGTCATTTCATTCGCTTTGAGATGCCGCTTAGCCCAATACGCTATCTGAAATAGGAGCGAAGTAAATTGAACAAATGTGATAGAATTTCGCTGAATTCTTATATTAACCAAAATATAAAATGATCTAATCGGGTCTCTGATTGCCCTATCATTGGAGTTTAATAGTGCATTTTACTCGTCATTCCACACGCTTTAGGGTGCCGCCTAGCCCAGTAGGCTATCTGAAATAGGAGCGACGTAAATTGAACAAATGTGATAGAATTACGCTGCATTCTTATATTAACCATACTATAAAATGATCTAATCGGGTCTCTGTTCGCCCTACCCTAGAAGTTTAATAGTGCATTTTACTCGCCATTTCATTCGGTTTGAGATGCCGCTTAGCCCAATACGCTATCTGAAATAGGAGCCACGTAAATTGAACAAATGTGATAGAATCACGCTGCATTCTTACATTAACCGTAATATAAAATGATCTAATCGGGTCTCTGGTTGCCCTACCCTAGAAGTTTACTAGCGCATTTTACTCGGCATTTCATGCGCTTTGAGATGCCGCTTAGCCCAATACGCTATCTGAAGTAGGAGCGACGTAAATTGAACAAATGTGGTAGAATTACGCTGAATTCTTATATTAACCGTAATATAAAATGATATAATCGGGTCTCTGTTTGCCTTACCCTAGAAGTTTAATTGAGCATTTTACACACCATTTCATGCGCTTTGTGATGCCGCTTAGCCCAGTACGCTATCTGAAATAGGAGCGACGTAAATTGAACAAATGTGATAGAATTTCGCAGAATTCTTATATTAAAGAAAATATAAAATGATATAATCGGGTCTCTGATTGCCCTACCCTACAAGTTTAATAGTGCATTTTACTCGCCATTTCATGCGCTTTAGGATGCCGCCTAGCCCAGTAGGCTATCTGAAATAGGAGCGACGTAAATTGATCAAATGTGGTAGAATTACGCTTAATTCTTATATTAACCGTAATATAAAATGATATAATCGGGTCTCTGTATGCCTTACCCTAGCAGTTTAATAGTGCATTGTACTCGCCATTCCACGCGCTTTAAGATGCCGCCTAGGCCAGTACGCTATCTGAAATAGGAGAGACGTAAATTGAACAAATGTGGTAGAATTTCGCTGAATTCTTAAATTAGCCATAATATAAAATGATCTAATCGGGTCTCTGGTTGCCCTACCCTAGAAGTTTAATAGCGCATTTTACTCGGCATTTCATGCGCTTTGAGATGCCGCTTAGCCCAATACGCTATCTGAAATAGGAGCGACGTAAATTGAACAAATGTGATAGAATTTCGCTGAATTCTTATATTAACCAAAATATAAAATGATCTAATCGGGTCTCTGATTGCCCTATCATTGAAGTTTAATAGTGCATTTTACTCGTCATTCCACACGCTTTAGGGTGCCGCCTAGCCCAGTAGGCTATCTGAAATAGGAGCGACGTAAATTGAACAAATGTGATAGAATTACGCTGCATTGTTATATTAACCGTAATATAAATTGATCTAATCGGGTCTCTGTTTGCCTTACCCTAGAAGCTTCATAGTACATTTTACTCGCCACTTCATGCGCTTTGAGATGCCGCTTAGCCCAATACGCTATCTGAAATAGGAGCGACGTAAACTGAACAAATGTGATAGAATTACGCTGCATTCTTATATTAACCATACTATAAAATGATCTAATCGGGTCTCTGTTCGCCCTACCCTAGAAGTTTAATAGTGCATTTTACTCGCCATTTCATGCGCTTTGAGATGCCGCTTAGCCCAATACGCTATCTGAAATAGGAGCCACGTAAATTGAACAAATGTGATAGAATCACGCTGCATTCTTACATTAACCGTAATATAAAATGATCTAATCGGGTCTCTGGTTGCCGTACCCTAGAAGTGTAATCGTGCAATTTTACTCGCCATTTTATGCGCTTTGAGATGCTGCTTAGCCCAATACGCTATCTGAAATAGGAGCGACGTAAATTGAACAAATGTGGTAGAATTACGCTGAATTCTTATATTAACCGTAATATAAAATGATATAATCGGGTCTCTGTTTGCCTTACCCTAGAAGTTTAATTGAGCATTTTACACACCATTTCATGCGCTTTGTGATGCCGCTTAGCCCAGTACGCTATCTGAAATAGGAGCGACGTAAATAGAACAAATGTGATAGAATTTCGCAGAATTCTTATATTAAAGAAAATATAAAATGATCTAATCGGGTCTCTGATTGCCCTACCCTACAAGTTTAATAGTGCATTTTACTCGCCATTTCATGCGCTTTAAGATGCCGCCTAGCCCAGTAGGCTATCTGAAATAGGAGCGACGTAAATTGAACAAATGTGATAGAATTACGCTGGCTTCTTATATTAACCGTAATATAAAATGATCTAATCAGATCTCTCTTTGTCTTACCCTAGAAGTTTAATAGTGCATTTCTCTCGTCATATCATGCGCTTCGAGATGCCGCTTAGTCCAATAAGCTATCTGAAATAGGAGCGACGTAAATTGACCAAATGTGATAGAATTTCGCTGAATTCTTATATTAACCATAATGTAAAATGTTCTAATCGGCTCTCTGTTCGACCTACCCTAGAGGTTTAATAGTGCATTTTACTCGCCATTTCATGCGCTATGAGATGCCGCTTAGCCCAATACGCTATCTGAAATAGGAGCGACGTAAATTGAACAAATGTGATAGAATTTCGCTGAATTCTAATATTAACCATAATGTAAAATGATCTAACCGGGTCTCTGTGCGCCCTACCCTAGAAGTTTAATAGTGCATTTCCCTCGCCATTTCATGCGCTTTGAGATGCCGGTCATCCCAATACGCTATCTGAAACAGGAGCGACGTAAATTGAACAAATGTGATAGAATTTCGCTGAATTCTTATATTAAACGAAATATAAAATGATCTAATCGGGTCTCTGATTGCCCTATCATAGAAGTTTAAGAGTGCATTTTACTCGCCATTCCACGCGCTTTAAGATGCCGCCTAGGCCAGTACGCTATCTGAAATAGGAGCGACGTAAATTGACCAAATGTGATAGAATTTCGCTGAATTCTTATATTAACCATAATGTAAAATGTTCTAATCGGCTCTCTGTTCGACCTACCCTAGAAGTTTAATAGTGCATTTCACTCGACATTTCATGCGCTTTGAGATGCCGCCTAGCCCAGTACGCTATCTGAAATAGGAGCGGCGGAAATTGAACAAATGTGATAGAATTTCGCTGACTTCTCATATTATCCATAATGTAAAATGATCTAATCGGGTCTCTGTTCGCCCTACCCTAGGAGTTTAATAGTGGATTTCTCTCGACCTTTCATGCGCTTTGAGATGCCGCTTAGCCCAATACGCCGTCTCAAATAGGAGCGACGTAAATTGAACAAATGTGATACAATTTCGCTGAATTCCTAAATTAACCATAATATAAAATGATCTAATCGGGTCTCTGTTTGCCCTATCATAGAAGTTTAATAGTGCATTTTACTCGCCATTCCACGCTCTTTAAGATGCCACCTAGCCCAATACGCTATCTGAAATAGGAGCGACGTAAATTGAACAAATGTGATAGAATTTCGCTGAACCCTTATATTAAACAAAATATAAAATGATCTAATCGGGTCTCTGTTCGCCCTACCCTAGAAGTTTAATAGTACATTTCACTCGTCATTTGATTGGCTTTGAGATGCCGCTTAGCCCAATACGCTGTCTGAAATAGGAGCGAAGTAAATTGAACAAATGTGATAGAATTTCGCTGAATTCTTATATTAACCAAAATATAAAATGATCAAATCGGGTCTCTGATTGCCCTATCATAGGAGTTTAATAGTGCATTTTACTCGTCATTCCACACGCTTTAGGGAGCCGCCTAGCCCAATACGCTATCTGAAATAGGAGCGACGTAAATTGAACAAATGTGATAGAATTACGCTGCTTTCTTATATTAACCATACTATAAAATGATCTAATCGGGTCTCTGTTCGCCCTACCCTAGAAGTTTAATAGTGCATTTTACTCGCCATTTCATGCGCTTTGAGATGCCGCTTAGCCCAATACGCTATCTGAAATAGGAGCCACGTAAATTGAACAAATGTGATAGAATCACGCTGCATTCTTACATTAACCGTAATATAAAATGATCTAATCGGGTCTCTGGTTGCCGTACCCTAGAAGTGTAATCGTGCAATTTTACTCGCCATTTCATGCGCTTTGAGATGCTGCTTAGCCCAATACGCTATCTGAAATAGGAGCGACGTAAATTGAACAAATGTGGTAGAATTACGCTGAATTCTTATATTAACCGTAATATAAAATGATATAATCGGGTCTCTGTTTGCCTTACCCTCGAAGTTTAATAGTGCATTTTACTCGCCATTTCATGCGCTTTAGGATGCCGCCTAGCCCAGTAGGCTATCTGAAATAGGAGCGACGTAAATTGAACAAATGTGATAGAATTACGCTGGCTTCTTATATTAACCGTAATATACAATGATCTAATCAGATCTCTCTTCGTCTTACCCTAGAAGTAGAATAGTGCATTTCTCTCGTCATATCATGCGCTTCGAGATGCCGCTTAGTCCAATAAGCTATCTGAAATAGGAGCGACGTAAATTGACCAAATGTGATAGAATTTCGCTGAATTCTTATATTAACCATAATGTAAAATGTTCTAATCGGCTCTCTGTTCGACCTACCCTAGAGGTTTAATAGTGCATTTTACTCGCCATTTCATGCGCTATGAGATGCCGCTTAGCCCAATACGCTATCTGAAATAGGAGCGACGTAAATTGAACAAATGTGATAGAATTACGCTGCATTCTTATATTAACCGAAATATAAAATGAACTAATCAGGACTCTGTTTCCCTTACCCTAGAAGTTTAATAGTGCATTTCACTCGTCATTTCATGCGCTTTGGGATGCCGCGTTGACCAATAAGCTATCTGAAATAGGAGCGACGTAAATTGAACAAATGTGATACAATTTTGCTGAATTCTTAAATGAACTATAATATAAAATGATATAATCGGGTCTCTGTTTGCCCTACCCTACAAGTTTAATAGTGCATTTTATTCGCCATTTCATGCGATTTGAGATGCCGCTTAGCGCAATACGCTATCTGAAATAGGAGCGACGTAAATTGAACAAATGTGATAGAATTTCGATGAATTCTTAAATTAACAATAATATAAAATGATCTAATCGGGTCTCTGTTTGCCTTACGCTAGAAGTTCAATAGTGCATTTTACTCACCATTTCATGCGCTCTGAGATACTGCTTAGCCCAATACGCTATCTGAAATAGGAGCGACGTAAATGGAACAAATGTGATAGAATTGTGCTGTATTCTTATATTAACCATAATGTAAAATGATCTAATCGGGTCCCTGTTCGCCCTACCCTAGAAGTGTAATAGTACATTTCACTCGTCATTTCATTCGCTTTGAGATGCCGCTTAGCCCAATACGCTATCTGAAATAGGAGCGAAGTAAATTGAACAAATGTGATAGAATTTCGCTGAATTCTTATATTAACCAAAATATAAAATGATCTAATCGGGTCTCTGATTGCCCTATCATTGGAGTTTAATAGTGCATTTTACTCGTCATTCCACACGCTTTAGGGTGCCGCCTAGCCCAGTAGGCTATCTGAAATAGGAGCGACGTAAATTGAACAAATGTGATAGAATTACGCTGCATTCTTATATTAACCATACTATAAAATGATCTAATCGGGTCTCTGTTCGCCCTACCCTAGAAGTTTAATAGTGCATTTTACTCGCCATTTCATTCGGTTTGAGATGCCGCTTAGCCCAATACGCTATCTGAAATAGGAGCCACGTAAATTGAACAAATGTGATAGAATCACGCTGCATTCTTACATTAACCGTAATATAAAATGATCTAATCGGGTCTCTGGTTGCCCTACCCTAGAAGTTTACTAGCGCATTTTACTCGGCATTTCATGCGCTTTGAGATGCCGCTTAGCCCAATACGCTATCTGAAATAGGAGCGACGTAAATTGAACAAATGTGGTAGAATTACGCTGAATTCTTATATTAACCGTAATATAAAATGATATAATCGGGTCTCTGTTTGCCTTACCCTAGAAGTTTAATTGAGCATTTTACACACCATTTCATGCGCTTTGTGATGCCGCTTAGCCCAGTACGCTATCTGAAATAGGAGCGACGTAAATTGAACAAATGTGATAGAATTTCGCAGAATTCTTATATTAAAGAAAATATAAAATGATATAATCGGGTCTCTGATTGCCCTACCCTACAAGTTTAATAGTGCATTTTACTCGCCATTTCATGCGCTTTAGGATGCCGCCTAGCCCAGTAGGCTATCTGAAATAGGAGCGACGTAAATTGAACAAATGTGGTAGAATTACGCTTAATTCTTATATTAACCGTAATATAAAATGATATAATCGGGTCTCTGTATGCCTTACCCTAGCAGTTTAATAGTGCATTGTACTCGCCATTCCACGCGCTTTAAGATGCCGCCTAGGCCAGTACGCTATCTGAAATAGGAGAGACGTAAATTGAACAAATGTGGTAGAATTTCGCAGAATTCTTAAATTAGCCATAATATAAAATGATCTAATCGGGTCTCTGGTTGCCCTACCCTAGAAGTTTAATAGCGCATTTTACTCGGCATTTCATGCGCTTTGAGATGCCGCTTAGCCCAATTCGCTATCTGAAATAGGAGCGACGTAAATTGAACAAATGTGATAGAATTTCGCTGAATTCTTATATTAACCAAAATATAAAATGATCTAATCGGGTCTCTGATTGCCCTATCATTGGAGTTTAATAGTGCATTTTACTCGTCATTCCACACGCTTTAGGGTGCCGCCTAGCCCAGTAGGCTATCTGAAATAGGAGCGACGTAAATTGAACAAATGTGATAGAATTACGCTGCATTGTTATATTAACCGTAATATAAATTGATCTAATCGGGTCTCTGTTTGCCTTACCCTAGAAGCTTCATAGTACATTTTACTCGCCACTTCATGCGCTTTGAGATGCCGCTTAGCCCAATACGCTATCTGAAATAGGAGCGACGTAAACTGAACAAATGTGATAGAATTACGCTGCATTCTTATATTAACCATACTATAAAATGATCTAATCGGGTCTCTGTTCGCCCTACCCTAGAAGTTTAATAGTGCATTTTACTCGCCATTTCATGCGCTTTGAGATGCCGCTTAGCCCAATACGCTATCTGAAATAGGAGCCACGTAAATTGAACAAATGTGATAGAATCACGCTGCATTCTTACATTAACCGTAATATAAAATGATCTAATCGGGTCTCTGGTTGCCGTACCCTAGAAGTGTAATCGTGCAATTTTACTCGCCATTTCATGCGCTTTGAGATGCTGCTTAGCCCAATACGCTATCTGAAATAGGAGCGACGTAAATTGAACAAATGTGATAGAATTACGCTGAATTCTTATATTAACCGTAATATAAAATGATCTAATCGGGTCTCTGTTTGCCTTACCCTAGAAGTTTAATTGAGCATTTTACACACCATTTCATGCGCTTTGTGATGCCGCTTAGCCCAGTACGCTATCTGAAATAGGAGCGACGTAAATAGAACAAATGTGATAGAATTTCGCAGAATTCTTATATTAAAGAAAATATAAAATGATCTAATCGGGTCTCTGATTGCCCTACCCTACAAGTTTAATAGTGCATTTTACTCGCCATTTCATGCGCTTTAAGATGCCGCCTAGCCCAGTAGGCTATCTGAAATAGGAGCGACGTAAATTGAACAAATGTGATAGAATTACGCTGGCTTCTTATATTAACCGTAATATAAAATGATCTAATCAGATCTCTCTTTGTCTTACCCTAGAAGTTTAATAGTGCATTTCTCTCGTCATATCATGCGCTTCGAGATGCCGCTTAGTCCAATAAGCTATCTGAAATAGGAGCGACGTAAATTGACCAAATGTGATAGAATTTCGCTGAATTCTTATATTAACCATAATGTAAAATGTTCTAATCGGCTCTCTGTTCGACCTACCCTAGAGGTTTAATAGTGCATTTTACTCGCCATTTCATGCGCTATGAGATGCCGCTTAGCCCAATACGCTATCTGAAATAGGAGCGACGTAAATTGAACAAATGTGATAGAATTTCGCTGAATTCTTATATTAACCATAATGTAAAATGATCTAACCGGGTCTCTGTGCGCCCTACCCTAGAAGTTTAATAGTGCATTTCCCTCGCCATTTCATGCGCTTTGAGATGCCGGTCATCCCAATACGCTATCTGAAACAGGAGCGACGTAAATTGAACAAATGTGATAGAATTTCGCTGAATTCTTATATTAAACGAAATATAAAATGATCTAATCGGGTCTCTGATTGCCCTATCATAGAAGATTAAGAGTGCATTTTACTCGCCATTCCGCGCGCTTTAAGATGCCGCCTAGGCCAGTACGCTATCTGCAATAGGAGCGACGTAAATTGACCAAATGTGATAGAATTTCGCTGAATTCTTATATTAACCATAATGTAAAATGTTCTAATCGGCTCTCTGTTCGACCTACCCTAGAAGTTTAATAGTGCATTTCACTCGACATTTCATGCGCTTTGAGATGCCGCCTAGCCCAGTACGCTATCTGAAATAGGAGCGGCGGAAATTGAACAAATGTGATAGAATTTCGCTGACTTCTCATATTATCCATAATGTAAAATGATCTAATCGGGGCTCTGTTCGCCCTACCCTAGGAGTTTAATAGTGGATTTCTCTCGACCTTTCATGCGCTTTGAGATGCCGCTTAGCCCAATACGCCGTCTCAAATAGGAGCGACGTAAATTGAACAAATGTGATACAATTTCGCTGAATTCCTAAATTAACCATAATATAAAATGATCTAATCGGGTCTCTGTTTGCCCTATCATAGAAGTTTAATAGTGCATTTTACTCGCCATTCCACGCTCTTTAAGATGCCACCTAGCCCAATACGCTATCTGAAATAGGAGCTTCGTAAATTGAACAAATGTGATAGAATTTCGCTGAACCCTTATATTAAACAAAATATAAAATGATCTAATCGGGTCTCTGTTCGCCCTACCCTAGAAGTTTAATAGTACATTTCACTCGTCATTTGATTGGCTTTGAGATGCCGCTTAGCCCAATACGCTGTCTGAAATAGGAGCGAAGTAAATTGAACAAATGTGATAGAATTCCGCTGAATTCTTATATTAACCAAAATATAAAATGATCAAATCGGGTCTCTGATTGCCCTATCATAGGAGTTTAATAGTGCATTTTACTCGTCATTCCACACGCTTTAGGGAGCCGCCTAGCCCAATACGCTATCTGAAATAGGAGCGACGTAAATTGAACAAATGTGATAGAATTACGCTGCTTTCTTATATTAACCATACTATAAAATGATCTAATCGGGTCTCTGTTCGCCCTACCCTAGAAGTTTAATAGTGCATTTTACTCGCCATTTCATGCGCTTTGAGATGCCGCTTAGCCCAATACGCTATCTGAAATAGGAGCCACGTAAATTGAACAAATGTGATAGAATCACGCTGCATTCTTACATTAACCGTAATATAAAATGATCTAATCGGGTCTCTGGTTGCCGTACCCTAGAAGTGTAATCGTGCAATTTTACTCGCCATTTCATGCGCTTTGAGATGCTGCTTAGCCCAATACGCTATCTGAAATAGGAGCGACGTAAATTGAACAAATGTGATAGAATTACGCTGAATTCTTATATTAACCGTAATATAAAATGATATAATCGGGTCTCTGTTTGCCTTACCCTAGAAGTTTAATTGAGCATTTTACACACCATTTCATGCGCTTTGTGATGCCGCTTAGCCCAGTACGCTATCTGAAATAGGAGCGACGTAAATAGAACAAATGTGATAGAATTTCGCAGAATTCTTATATTAAAGAAAATATAAAATGATCTAATCAGGTCTCTGATTGCCCTACCCTACAAGTTTAATAGTGCATTTTACTCGCCATTTCATGCGCTTTAGGATGCCGCCTAGCCCAGTAGGCTATCTGAAATAGGAGCGACGTAAATTGAACAAATGTGATAGAATTACGCTGGCTTCTTATATTAACCGTAATATAAAATGATCTAATCAGATCTCTCTTCGTCTTACCCTAGAAGTTGAATAGTGCATTTCTCTCGTCATATCATGCGCTTCGAGATGCCGCTTAGTCCAATAAGCTATCTGAAATAGGAGCGACGTAAATTGACCAAATGTGATAGAATTTCGCTGAATTCTTATATTAACCATAATGTAAAATGTTCTAATCGGCTCTCTGTTCGACCTACCCTAGAGGTTTAATAGTGCATTTTACTCGCCATTTCATGCGCTATGAGATGCCGCTTAGCCCAATACGCTATCTGAAATAGGAGCGACGTAAATTGAACAAATGTGATGGAATTTCGCTGAATTCTTATATTAACCATAATGTAAAATGATCTAACCGGGTCTCTGTGCGCCCTACCCTAGAAGTTTAATAGTGCATTTCCCTCGCCATTTCATGCGCTTTGAGATGCCGGTCATCCCAATACGCTATCTGAAACAGGAGCGACGTAAATTGAACAAATGTGATAGAATTTCGCTGAATTCTTATATTAAACGAAATATAAAATGATCTAATCGGGTCTCTGATTGCCCTATCATAGAAGTTTAAGAGTGCATTTTACTCGCCATTCCACGCGCTTTAAGATGCCGCCTAGGCCAGTACGCTATCTGAAATAGGAGCGACGTAAATTGACCAAATGTGATAGAATTTCGCTGAATTCTTATATTAACCATAATGTAAAATGTTCTAATCGGCTCTCTGTTCGACCTACCCTAGAAGATTAATAGTGCATTTCACTCGACATTTCATGCGCTTTGAGATGCCGCCTAGCCCAGTACGCTATCTGAAATAGGAGCGGCGGAAATTGAACAAATGTGATAGAATTTCGCTGACTTCTCATATTATCCATAATGTAAAATGATCTAATCGGGTCTCTGTTCGCCCTACCCTAGGAGTTTAATAGTGGATTTCTCTCGACCTTTCATGCGCTTTGAGATGCCGCTTAGCCCAATACGCCGTCTCAAATAGGAGCGACGTAAATTGAACAAATGTGATACAATTTCGCTGAATTCCTAAATTAACCATAATATAAAATGATCTAATCGGGTCTCTGTTTGCCCTATCATAGAAGTTTAATAGTGCATTTTACTCGCCATTCCACGCTCTTTAAGATGCCACCTAGCCCAATACGCTATCTGAAATAGGAGCGTCGTAAATTGAACAAATGTGATAGAATTTCGCTGAACCCTTATATTAAACAAAATATAAAATGATCTAATCGGGTCTCTGTTCGCCCTACCCTAGAAGTTTAATAGTACATTTCACTCGTCATTTGATTGGCTTTGAGATGCCGCTTAGCCCAATACGCTGTCTGAAATAGGAGCGAAGTAAATTGAACAAATGTGATAGAATTTCGCTGAATTCTTATATTAACCAAAATATAAAATGATCAAATCGGGTCTCTGATTGCCCTATCATAGGAGTTTAATAGTGCATTTTACTCGTCATTCCACACGCTTTAGGGAGCCGCCTAGCCCAATACGCTATCTGAAATAGGAGCGACGTAAATTGAACAAATGTGATAGAATTACGCTGCTTTCTTATATTAACCATACTATAAAATGATCTAATCGGGTCTCTGTTCGCCCTACCCTAGAAGTTTAATAGTGCATTTTACTCGCCATTTCATGCGCTTTGAGATGCCGCTTAGCCCAATACACTATCTGAAATAGGAGCCACGTAAATTGAACAAATGTGATAGAATCACGCCGCATTCTTACATTAACCGTAATATAAAATGATCTAATCGGGTCTCTGGTTGCCGTACCCTAGAAGTGTAATCGTGCAATTTTACTCGCCATTTCATGCGCTTTGAGATGCTGCTTAGCCCAATACGCTATCTGAAATAGGAGCGACGTAAATTGAACAAATGTGGTAGAATTACGCTGAATTCTTATATTAACCGTAATATAAAATGATATAATCGGGTCTCTGTTTGCCTTACCCTAGAAGTTTAATTGAGCATTTTACACACCATTTCATGCGCTTTGTGATGCCGCTTAGCCCAGTACGCTATCTGAAATAGGAGCGACGTAAATAGAACAAATGTGATAGAATTTCGCAGAATTCTTATATTAAAGAAAATATAAAATGATCTAATCAGGTCTCTGATTGCCCTACCCTACAAGATTAATAGTGCATTTTACTCGCCATTTCTTGCGCTTTAGGATGCCGCCTAGCCCAGTAGGCTATCTGAAATAGGAGCGACGTAAATTGAACAAATGTGATAGAATTACGCTGGCTTCTTATATTAACCGTAATATAAAATGATCTAATCAGATCTCTCTTCGTCTTACCCTAGAAGTTGAATAGTGCATTTCTCTCGTCATATCATGCGCTTCGAGATGCCGCTTAGTCCAATAAGCTATCTGAAATAGGAGCGACGTAAATTGACCAAATGTGATAGAATTTCGCTGAATTCTTATATTAACCATAATGTAAAATGTTCTAATCGGCTCTCTGTTCGACCTACCCTAGAGGTTTAATAGTGCATTTTACTCGCCATTTCATGCGCTATGAGATGCCGCTTAGCCCAATACGCTATCTGAAATAGGAGCGACGTAAATTGAACAAATGTGATAGAATTTCGCTGAATTCTTATATTAACCATAATGTAAAATGATCTAACCGGGTCTCTGTGCGCCCTACCCTAGAAGTTTAATAGTGCATTTCCCTCGCCATTTCATGCGCTATGAGATGCCGCTTAGCCCAATACGCTATCTGAAATAGGAGCGACGTAAATTGAACAAATGTGATAGAATTTCGCTGAATTCTTATATTAACCATAATGTAAAATGATCTAACCGGGTCTCTGTGCGCCCTACCCTAGAAGTTTAATAGTGCATTTCCCTCGCCATTTCATGCGCTTTGAGATGCCGGTCATCCCAATACGCTATCTGAAACAGGAGCGACGTAAATTGAACAAATGTGATAGAATTTCGCTGAATTCTTATATTAAACGAAATATAAAATGATCTAATCGGGTCTCTGATTGCCCTATCATAGAAGTTTAAGAGTGCATTTTACTCGCCATTCCACGCGCTTTAAGATGCCGCCTAGGCCAGTACGCTATCTGAAATAGGAGCGACGTAAATTGACCAAATGTGATAGAATTTCGCTGAATTCTTATATTAACCATAATGTAAAATGTTCTAATCGGCTCTCTGTTCGACCTACCCTAGAAGTTTAATAGTGCATTTCACTCGACATTTCATGCGCTTTGAGATGCCGCCTAGCCCAGTACGCTATCTGAAATAGGAGCGGCGGAAATTGAACAAATGTGATAGAATTTCGCTGACTTCTCATATTATCCATAATGTAAAATGATCTAATCGGGTCTCTGTTCGCCCTACCCTAGGAGTTTAATAGTGGATTTCTCTCGACCTTTCATGCGCTTTGAGATGCCGCTTAGCCCAATACGCCGTCTCAAATAGGAGCGACGTAAATTGAACAAATGTGATACAATTTCGCTGAATTCCTAAATTAACCATAATATAAAATGATCTAATCGGGTCTCTGTTTGCCCTATCATAGAAGTTTAATAGTGCATTTTACTCGCCATTCCACGCTCTTTAAGATGCCACCTAGCCCAATACGCTATCTGAAATAGGAGCGTCGTAAATTGAACAAATGTGATAGAATTTCGCTGAACCCTTATATTAAACAAAATATAAAATGATCTAATCGGGTCTCTGTTCGCCCTACCCTAGAAGTTTAATAGTACATTTCACTCGTCATTTGATTGGCTTTGAGATGCCGCTTAGCCCAATACGCTGTCTGAAATAGGAGCGAAGTAAATTGAACAAATGTGATAGAATTTCGCTGAATTCTTATATTAACCAAAATATAAAATGATCAAATCGGGTCTCTGATTGCCCTATCATAGGAGTTTAATAGTGCATTTTACTCGTCATTCCACACGCTTTAGGGAGCCGCCTAGCCCAATACGCTATCTGAAATAGGAGCGACGTAAATTGAACAAATGTGATAGAATTTCGCTGAATTCTTATATTAACCATAATGTAAAATGATCTAACCGGGTCTCTGTGCGCCCTACCCTAGAAGTTTAATAGTGCATTTCCCTCGCCATTTCATGCGCTTTGAGATGCCGGTCATCCCAATACGCTATCTGAAACAGGAGCGACGTAAATTGAACAAATGTGATAGAATTTCGCTGAATTCTTATATTAAACGAAATATAAAATGATCTAATCGGGTCTCTGATTGCCCTATCATAGAAGTTTAAGAGTGCATTTTACTCGCCATTCCACGCGCTTTAAGATGCCGCCTAGGCCAGTACGCTATCTGGTAAATAGGAGCGACGTATATTGACCAAATGTGATAGAATTTCGCTGAATTCTTATATTAACCATAATGTAAAATGTTCTAATCGGCTCTCTGTTCGACCTACCCTAGAAGTTTAATAGTGCATTTCACTCGACATTTCATGCGCTTTGAGATGCCGCCTAGCCCAGTACGCTATCTGAAATAGGAGCGGCGGAAATTGAACAAATGTGATAGAATTTCGCTGACTTCTCATATTATCCATAATGTAAAATGATCTAATCGGGTCTCTGTTCGCCCTACCCTAGGAGTTTAATAGTGGATTTCTCTCGACCTTTCATGCGCTTTGAGATGCCGCTTAGCCCAATACGCTGTCTCAAATAGGAGCGACGTAAGTTGAACAAATGTGATACAATTTCGCTGAATTCCTAAATTAACCATAATATAAAATGATCTAATCGGGTCTCTGTTTGCCCTATCATAGAAGTTTAATAGTGCATTTTACTCGCCATTCCACGCTCTTTAAGATGCCACCTAGCCCAATACGCTATCTGAAATAGGAGCGTCGTAAATTGAACAAATGTGATAGAATTTCGCTGAACCCTTATATTAAACAAAATATAAAATGATCTAATCGGGTCTCTGATTGCCCCACTCTAGAAGTTTAATAGTGCATTTCACTCGTCATTTGATTGGCTTTGAGATGCCGCTTAGCCCAATACGCTGTCTGAAATAGGAGCGAAGTAAATTGAACAAATGTGATAGAATTTCGCTGAATTCTTATATTAACCAAAATATAAAATGATCTAATCGGGTCTCTGATTGCCCTATCATAGGAGTTTAATAGTGCATTTTACTCGTCATTCCACACGCTTTAGGGAGCCGCCTAGACCAATACGCTATCTGAAATAGGAGCGACGTAAATTGAACAAATGTGATAGAATTACGCTGCATTCTTATATTAACCATACTATAAAATGATCTAATCGGGTCTCTGTTCGCCCTACCCTAGAAGTTTAATAGTGCATTTTACTCGCCATTTCATGCGCTTTGAGATGCCGCTTAGCCCAATACGCTATCTGAAATAGGAGCGACGTAAATTGAACAAATGTGATAGAATTTCGCTAAATTCTTATATTAACCATAATGTAAAATGATCTAATCGAGTCCCTGTTCGCCCTACCCTAGAAGTTTAATAGTACATTTCACTCGTCATTTGATTGGCTTTGAGATGCCGCTTAGCCCAATACGCTGTCTGAAATAGGAGCGAAGTAAATTGAACAAATGTGATAGAATTTCGCTGAATTCTTATATTAACCAAAATATAAAATGATCTAATCGGGTCTCTGATTGCCCTATCATAGGAGTTTAATAGTGCATTTTACTCGTCATTCCACACGCTTTAGGGTGCCGCCTAGCCCAATACGCTATCTGAAATAGGAGCGACGTAAATTGAACAAATGTGATAGAATTACGCTGCATTCTTATATTAACCATACTATAAAATGATCTAATCGGGTCTCTGTTCGCCCTACCCTAGAAGTTTAATAGTGCATTTTACTCGCCATTTCATGCGCTTTGAGATGCCGCTTAGCCCAATACGCTATCTGAAATAGGAGCGACGTAAATTGAAGAAATGTGATAGAATTACACTGCGTTCATATATTAACCATAATGTAAAATGATCTAAACGGCTCTCTGTTTGCCTTACCCTAGAAGTTTGATAGTGCAATTTTACTCGCCATTTCATGCGCTTTGAGATGCTGCTTAGCCCAATACGCTATCTGAAATAGGAGCGACATAAATTGAACAAATGTGATAGAGTTACGCTGAATTCTTATATTAAACGCAATATAAAATCATATTATCGGGTCTCTGATTGCCCTATCATAGAAGTTTAATAGCGCATTTTACTCGCCATTCCGCGCGCTTTAAGATGCCGCCTAGCCCAGTACGCTATCTGAAATAGGAGCGACGTAAATTGAACAAATGTGATAGAATTACACTGCATTCTTATATTAACCATAATGTAAAATGATCTAAACGGGTCTCTGTTTGCCTTACCCTAGAAGTTTGATAGTGCATTTTACTCGCCATTTGATGCGCTTTGAGATGCCGCTTAGCCCAATACTCTATCTGAAATAGGAGGGACGTAAATTGAACGATTGTGATATAATTTCACTGAATTCTTATATTAACCATAATGTAAAATGATCTAATCGGGTCTCTGTTCGCCCTACCCAAGAAGTTTTGAGATAGAATTACGCTGTATTCTTATATTAACCGTAATATAAAATGATCTAATCGGGTCTCTGTTTGCCTTACCTTAGAAGTGTGATAGTTCATTTTACTCACCATTTCATGAGCTTTGCGATGCCGCTTCGCCCAATACGCTGTCTCAAATAGGAGCGACGTAAATTGAACAAATGTGATACAACTTCGCTGAATTCCTAAATAAACCATAATATAAAATGATCTAATCGGGTCTCTGTTTGCCCTATCATAGAAGTTTAATAGTGCATTTTACTCGCCATTCCACGCGCTTTAAGATGCCACCTAGCCCAATACGCTATCTGAAATAGGAGCGTCGTAAATTGAACAAATGTGATAGAATTTCGCAGAATCCTTATATTAAACAAAATATAAAATGATCTAATCGGGTCTCTGATTGCCCCACCCTAGAAGTTTAATAGTGCATTTCACTCGTCATTTGATTGGCTTTGAGATGCCGCTTAGCCCAATACGCTGTCTGAAATAGGAGCGAAGTAAATTGAACAAATGTGATAGAATTTCGCTGAATTCTTATATTAACCAAAATATAAAATGATCTAATCGGGTCTCTGATTGCCCTATCATAGGAGTTTAATAGTGCATTTTACTCGTCATTCCACACGCTTTAGGGTGCCGCCTAGCCCAATACGCTCTCTGAAATAGGAGCGACGTAAATTGAACAAATGTGATAGAATTACGCTGCATTCTTATATTAACCATACTATAAAATGATCTAATCGGGTCTCTGGTCGCCCTACCCTAGAAGTTTAATAGTGCATTTTACTCGCCATTTCATGCGCTTTGAGATGCCGCTTAGCCCAATACGCTATCTGAAATAGGAGCGACGTAAATTGAAGAAATGTGATAGAATTACACTGCGTTCATATATTAACCATAATGTAAAATGATCTAAACGGCTCTCTGTTTGCCTTACCCTAGAAGTTTGATAGTGCAATTTTACTCGCCATTTCATGCGCTTTGAGATGCTGCTTAGCCCAATACGCTATCTGAAATAGGAGCGACATAAATTGAACAAATGTGATAGAGTTACGCTGAATTCTTATATTAAACGCAATATAAAATCATATTATCGGGTCTCTGATTGCCCTATCATAGAAGTTTAATAGCGCATTTTACTCGCCATTCCGCGCGCTTTAAGATGCCGCCTAGCCCAGTACGCTATCTGAAATAGGAGCGACGTAAATTGAACAAATGTGATAGAATTACACTGCATTCTTATATTAACCATAATGTAAAATGATCTAAACGGGTCTCTGTTTGCCTTACCCTAGAAGTTTGATAGTGCATTTTACTCGCCATTTGATGCGCTTTGAGATGCCGCTTAGCCCAATACTCTATCTGAAATAGGAGGGACGTAAATTGAACGATTGTGATATAATTTCACTGAATTCTTATATTAACCATAATGTAAAATGATCTAATCGGGTCTCTGTTCGCCCTACCCTAGAAGTTTTGAGATAGAATTACGCTGTATTCTTATATTAACCGTAATATAAAATGATCTAATCGGGTCTCTGTTTGCCTTACCTTAGAAGTGTGATAGTTCATTTTACTCACCATTTCATGAGCTTTGCGATGCCGCTTCGCCCAATACGCTGTCTCAAATAGGAGCGACGTAAATTGAACAAATGTGATACAACTTCGCTGAATTCCTAAATAAACCATAATATAAAATGATCTAATCGGGTCTCTGTTTGCCCTATCATAGAAGTTTAATAGTGCATTTCCCTCGCCATTTCATGCGCATTGAGATGCCGGTCATCCCAATACGCTATCTGAAACAGGAGCGACGTAAATTGAACAAATGTGATAGAATTTCGCTGAATTCTTATATTAAACGAAATATAAAATGATCTAATCGGGTCTCTGATTGCCCTATCATAGAAGTTTAAGAGTGCATTTTACTCGCCATTCCACGCGCTTTAAGATGCCGCCTAGGCCAGTACGCTATCTGGTAAATAGGAGCGACGTATATTGACCAAATGTGATAGAATTTCGCTGAATTCTTATATTAACCATAATGTAAAATGTTCTAATCGGCTCTCTGTTCGACCTACCCTAGAAGTTTAATAGTGCATTTCACTCGACATTTCATGCGCTTTGAGATGCCGCCTAGCCCAGTACGCTATCTGAAATAGGAGCGGCGGAAATTGAACAAATGTGATAGAATTTCGCTGACTTCTCATATTATCCATAATGTAAAATGATCTAATCGGGTCTCTGTTCGCCCTACCCTAGGAGTTTAATAGTGGATTTCTCTCGACCTTTCATGCGCTTTGAGATGCCGCTTAGCCCAATACGCTGTCTCAAATAGGAGCGACGTAAGTTGAACAAATATGATACAATTTCGCTGAATTCCTAAATTAACCATAATATAAAATGATCTAATCGGGTCTCTGTTTGCCCTATCATAGAAGTTTAATAGTGCATTTTACTCGCCATTCCACGCTCTTTAAGATGCCACCTAGCCCAATACGCTATCTGAAATAGGAGCGTCGTAAATTGAACAAATGTGATAGAATTTCGCTGAACCCTTATATTAAACAAAATATAAAATGATCTAATCGGGTCTCTGATTGCCCCACTCTAGAAGTTTAATAGTGCATTTCACTCGTCATTTGATTGGCTTTGAGATGCCGCTTAGCCCAATACGCTGTCTGAAATAGGAGCGAAGTAAATTGAACAAATGTGATAGAATTTCGCTGAATTCTTATATTAACCAAAATATAAAATGATCTAATCGGGTCTCTGATTGCCCTATCATAGGAGTTTAATAGTGCATTTTACTCGTCATTCCACACGCTTTAGGGAGCCGCCTAGACCAATACGCTATCTGAAATAGGAGCGACGTAAATTGAACAAATGTGATAGAATTACGCTGCATTCTTATATTAACCATACTATAAAATGATCTAATCGGGTCTCTGTTCGCCCTACCCTAGAAGTTTAATAGTGCATTTTACTCGCCATTTCATGCGCTTTGAGATGCCGCTTAGCCCAATACGCTATCTGAAATAGGAGCGACGTAAATTGAACAAATGTGATAGAATTTCGCTAAATTCTTATATTAACCATAATGTAAAATGATCTAATCGAGTCCCTGTTCGCCCTACCCTAGAAGTTTAATAGTACATTTCACTCGTCATTTGATTGGCTTTGAGATGCCGCTTAGCCCAATACGCTGTCTGAAATAGGAGCGAAGTAAATTGAGCAAATGTGATAGAATTTCGCTGAATTCTTATATTAACCAAAATATAAAATGATCTAATCGGGTCTCTGATTGCCCTATCATAGGAGTTTAATAGTGCATTTTACTCGTCATTCCACACGCTTTAGGGTGCCGCCTAGCCCAATACGCTATCTGAAATAGGAGCGACGTAAATTGAACAAATGTGATAGAATTACGCTGCATTCTTATATTAACCATACTATAAAATGATCTAATCGGGTCTCTGTTCGCCCTACCCTAGAAGTTTAATAGTGCATTTTACTCGCCATTTCATGCGCTTTGAGATGCCGCTTAGCCCAATACGATATCTGAAATAGGAGCGACGTAAATTGACGAAATGTGATAGAATTACACTGCGTTCATATATTAACCATAATGTAAAATGATCTAAACGGCTCTCTGTTTGCCTTACCCTAGAAGTTTGATAGTGCAATTTTACTCGCCATTTCATGCGCTTTGAGATGCTGCTTAGCCCAATACGCTATCTGAAATAGGAGCGACATAAATTGAACAAATGTGATAGAGTTACGCTGAATTCTTATATTAAACGCAATATAAAATCATATTATCGGGTCTCTGATTGCCCTATCATAGAAGTTTAATAGCGCATTTTACTCGCCATTCCGCGCGCTTTAAGATGCCGCCTAGCCCAGTACGCTATCTGAAATAGGAGCGACGTAAATTGAACAAATGTGATAGAATTACACTGCATTCTTATATTAACCATAATGTAAAATGATCTAAACGGGTCTCTGTTTGCCTTACCCTAGAAGTTTGATAGTGCATTTTACTCGCCATTTGATGCGCTTTGAGATGCCGCTTAGCCCAATACTCTATCTGAAATAGGAGGGACGTAAATTGAACGATTGTGATATAATTTCACTGAATTCTTATATTAACCATAATGTAAAATGATCTAATCGGGTCTCTGTTCGCCCTACCCAAGAAGTTTTGAGATAGAATTACGCTGTATTCTTATATTAACCGTAATATAAAATGATCTGATCGGGTCTCTGTTTGCCTTACCTTAGAAGTGTGATAGTTCATTTTACTCACCATTTCATGAGCTTTGCGATGCCGCTTCGCCCAATACGCTGTCTCAAATAGGAGCGACGTAAATTGAACAAATGTGATACAACTTCGCTGAATTCCTAAATAAACCATAATATAAAATGATCTAATTGGGTCTCTGTTTGCCCTATCATAGAAGTTTAATAGTGCATTTTACTCGCCATTCCACGCGTTTTAAGATGCCACCTAGCCCAATACGCTATCTGAAATAGGAGCGTCGTAAATTGAACAAATGTGATAGAATTTCGCAGAATCCTTATATTAAACAAAATATAAAATGATCTAATCGGGTCTCTGATTGCCCCACCCTAGAAGTTTAATAGTGCATTTTGCTCCCCATTTCATGCGCTTTGAGATGCCGCTTAGCCCAATACGCTATCTGAAATAGAAACGACGTAAATTGAGAAAATGTGTTAGAATTTCGCTGAATTCTTATATGAACCATAATGTAAAATGATCTAATCGGGTCCCTGTTCGCCCTACCCTAGAAGTTTAATAGTACATTTCACTCGTCATTTCATTCGCTTTGAGATGCCGCTTAGCCCAATACGCTACCTGAAATAGGAGCGAAGTAAATTGAACAAATGTGATAGAATTTCGCTGAATACATATATTAACCAAAATATAAAATGATCTAATCGGGTCTCTGATTGCCCTATCATAGGAGTTTAATAGTGCATTTTACTCGTCATTCCACACGCTTTAGGGTGCCGCCTAGCCCAGTAGGCTATCTGAAATAGGAGCGACGTAAATTGAACAAATGTGATAGAATTACGCTGCATTCTTATATTAACCGTAATATAAAATGATCTAATCGGGTCTCTGTTTGCCTTACCCTAGAAGCTTCATAGTACATTTTACTCGCCACTTCATGCGCTTTGAGATGCCGCTTAGCCCAATACGCTATCTGAAATAGGAGCGACGTAAATTGAACAAATGTGATAGAATTACGCTGCATTCTTATATTAACCATACTATAAAATGATCTAATCGGGTCTCTGTTCGCCCTACCCTAGAAGTTTAATAGTGCATTTTACTCGCCATTTCATGCGCTTTGAGATGCCGCTTAGCCCAATACGCTATCTGAAATAGGAACCACGTAAATTGAACAAATGTGATAGAATTACGCTGCATTCTTATATTAACTGTAATATAAAATGATCTAATCGGGTCTCTGGTTGCCCTACCCTAGAAGTTTAATAGCGCATTACATTCGCCATTCCACGCGCTTTAAGATGCCGCCTAGCCCAGTTCGCTATCTGAAATAGGAGCGACGTAAATTGAACAAATGTGATAGAATTTTGCTGAATTCTTAAATTAACCATAATAAAAAATGATCTAATAGGGTCTCAGTTTGCCCTACCCTAGAAGTTTAATAGTGTATTTTACTCGCCATTTCATGCGCTTTGAGATGCCGCATAGCCTAATACGCTCTCTGAAATAGGAGCGACGTAAGTTGAACAAATGTGATACAATTTCGCTGAATTTTTATATTAAACAAAATATAAAATGATCTAATCGGGTCTCTGATTGCCCTATCATAGATGTTTAATAGTGCATTTTACTCGCCATTCCACGCGATTTAAGATGCCGCCTAGCCCAGTACGCTATCTGAAATAGGAGCGGCGTAAATTGAACAAATGTGATAGAATTACGCTGCATTCTTATATTAACCATACTATAAAATGATCTAATCGGGTCTCTGTTCGCCCTACCCTAGAAGTTTAATAGTGCATTTTACTCGCCATTTCATGCGCTTTGAGATGCCGCTTAGCCCAATACGCTATCTGAAATAGGAGCCACGTAAATTGAACAAATGTGATAGAATCACGCTGCATTCTTACATTAACCGTAATATAAACTGATCTAATCGGGTCTCTGGTTGCCGTACCCTAGAAGTGTAATCGTGCAATTTTACTCGCCATTTCATGCGCTTTGAGATGCTGCTTAGCCCAATACGCTATCTGAAATAGGAGCGACGTAAATTGAACAAATGTGGTAGAATTACGCTGAATTCTTATATTAACCGTAATATAAAATGATATAATCGGGTCTCTGTTTGCCTTACCCTAGAAGTTTAATTGAGCATTTTACACACCATTTCATGCGCTTTGTGATGCCGCTTAGCCCAGTACGCTATCTGAAATAGGAGCGACGTAAATAGAACAAATGTGATAGAATTTCGCAGAATTCTTATATTAAAGAAAATATAAAATGATCTAATCAGGTCTCTGATTGCCCTACCCTACAAGTTTAATAGTGCATTTTACTCGCCATTTCATGCGCTTTAGGATGCCGCCTAGCCCAGTAGGCTATCTGAAATAGGAGCGACGTAAATTGAACAAATGTGATAGAATTACGCTGGCTTCTTATATTAACCGTAATATAAAATGATCTAATCAGATCTCTCTTTGTCTTACCCTAGAAGTTTAATAGTGCATTTCTCTCGTCATATCATGCGCTTCGAGATGCCGCTTAGTCCAATAAGCTATCTGAAATAGGAGCGACGTAAATTGACCAAATGTGATAGAATTTCGCTGAATTCTTATATTAACCATAATGTAAAATGTTCTAATCGGCTCTCTGTTCGACCTACCCTAGAGGTTTAATAGTGCATTTTACTCGCCATTTCATTCGCTATGAGATGCCGCTTAGCCCAATACGCTATCTGAAATAGGAGCGACGTAAATTGAACAAATGTGATAGAATTTCGCTGAATTCTTATATTAACCATAATGTAAAATGATCTAACCGGGTCTCTGTGCGCCCTACCCTAGAAGTTTAATAGTGCATTTCCCTCGCCATTTCATGCGCATTGAGATGCCGGTCATCCCAATGCGCTATCTGAAACAGGAGCGACGTAAATTGAACAAATGTGATAGAATTACGCAGAATTCTTATATTAACCATAATATAAAATGATCTAATCGGATCTCTGTTTGCCCTATCATAGAAGGTTAGGAGTGCATTTTACTCCTCATTCCACGCTCTTTAAGATGCCTCATAGCCCAATACGCTATCTGAAATAGGAGCGACATAAATTGAACAAATGTGATAGAGTTACTAAGAATTCTTATATTAACCATAATATAAAATGATCTAATCGGGTCTCTGTTTGCCCTACCCTAGAAGTTTAATAGTGCATTTTACACGACATTTCATGCGCTTTAACATGCCACCTAGTCCAAAACGCCATCTGAAATTGGAGCTACGTAAATTGAACAGACGTGATAGAATTACGCAGAATTCATATATTAACCATAATATAATACGATGTATTCGGGTCTCTGATTGCCCTATCATAGAAGTTTAATAATGCATTTTACTCGTCATTTCATGCGTTTTACGGTGCCGCCTATCCCAAATACGCTATCTGAAATAGGAGCGACGTAAATTGAACAAATGAGATAAAATTACGCTGAATTCTTATATTAACAATAATATAAAATGATCTAATCGGGTCTCTGATTGCCCAATCAAAGAAGTTTAGTAGTGCATTATACTCGTTATTTCACGCGCTTTAAGGTGCCCCCTATCCCAATACGCTATCTGAAATAGGGGCGACGTATGTTGAACAAATGTGATAGAATTACGCAGAATTCTTATAATAACCGTAATATAATACGATCAATTCGGGTCTCTGATTGCCCTATCATGGAAGTTTAATAATGCATTTTACTCGACATTTCATGCGCTTTACGATGCCACATAGCCCAATTCGCTATCTGAAATAGGGGCGACGTAAATTGCACAAATGTGATAAAATTACGCTGCATTCTTATATTAACAATAATATAAAATGATCTAATCTGGTCTCTGATCGCCCTATCATAGAAGTTTAATAGTGCATTTTACTCGACATTTCACGCGCTTGAAGATGCCGCACAGCCCAATACGCTATCTGAAATTGGAGCTACGTAAATTGGACAAGCGTGATAGAATTACGCAGAATTCTTATATTAACCATAATATGATATGATCTATTCGGATCTCTGATTGCCCTATCGTAGAAATTGAATAGTGCATTTTACTCGTCATTTCACGCGTTTTAAGGTGCCGCCTAGCCGAATACGCTATCTGAAATAGGAGCGACATAAATTGAACAAATGTGATAGAATTACGCTGAATTCTTATATTAACCATAATATAAGATGACCGAATCGGGTCTCTGATTGCCCTATCCTAGAAGGTTAGTAGTGCATTTTACTCGACAATTCATGCGCTTTAAGATGCCGCTTAGCCCTATACGCTATCTGAAATAGGGGCGCCGTAAATGGAACAAACGTGATAGAATTACGCAGAATTCTTATATTAACCATAATATAATACGATCTATTCGGGTCTCTGATTGCCCTATCATAGAAGTTCAATAGTGCATTTTACTCGTCATTTCTTGCGCTTTAAGGTGCCATCTAGGCCAATACGCTATCTGAAATAGGAGCCACATAAATTGAACAAATGTGATAGAATTACGCAGAATTCTTATATTAACCATAATATAGAATGATCTATTCGGGTCTCTGATTGCCCTATCATAGAAGTTTTATAGTGCATTTTACTCGACATTCCATGCGCTTTAAGGTGCCGCCTATCCCAATACGCTATCTGAAATAGGAGCGACGTAAATTGAACAAATGTGAAAGAATTTCGCTGAATTCTTATATTAACCATAATATAGAATGATCTAATCGGGTCTCTGATTGCCCTAACATAGAAGTTTAATAGTGCATTTCCCTCGACATTTCATGCGCTTTAAGATGCCACCTAGCCCAATACGCTATGTGGAATAGGGGCGGCGTAAATTGAACAAATGTGATAAAATTACGTTGAATTCTTATATTAACCATAATATAATACGATCTATTCGGGTCTCTGATTGCCCTATCATAGAAGTTTAATAGTACATTTTACTCGTCATTTCATGCACTTTAAGGTGCCGCCAAGCCCAATACGCTATCTGAAATAGGAGCGACGTAAATTGAACAAACGTGATAGAATTACGCAGAATTCTTATATTAACAAAAATATAAAATGATCTAATCGGTTCTCTGATTGCCCTATGATAGAAGTTTAATAGTGCATTTTACTCGTCATTTCATGCGCTTTAAGGTGCCGCATAGCCCAATACGCTATCTGAAATCGGAGCGACGTAAATTGAACAAACGTGATAGAATTACGCAGAATTCTTATATTAACAATAACATAAAATGATCCAATCGGGTCCCTGATAGCCCTATCCTAGAAGTTTAATAGTGCATTTTGCTCGTCATTTCAATCGCTTTAAGGTGTCGTCTAGCCCAATACGCTATCTGATATAGGAGCGACATAAATTGAACAAGTGTGATGGCATTACGCAGAATTTTTATATTAACCATAATATAATACGATCTATTCGGCTCTCTGATTGCCCTATCGTATAAGTTTAATATTGCATTTTACTCGTCATTTCATGCGCTTTATGATGCCACCTAGCGGAATAAGCTATCTGAAATTGGAGCTACGTAAATTGAACAAACGTGATAGAATTACGCAGAATTCTTATATTAAACATAATATGAAATGATCTAATCGGGTCTCTGATTGCCCTATCATAGATGGTTAGTAGTGCGTTTTACTAGTCATTTCGTGCGCTTTAAGGTGCCGCCTAGCCCAATACGCTATCTGAAATTGCAGCTACGTAAATTGAACAAACGCGATAAAATTACGCAGAATTCTTATATTAACCATAATATAATACGATCTATTCGGGTCTCTGATTGCCCTATCATAGAAGTACAATAGTGCATTTTACTCGTCATTTCTTGCGCTTTAAGGTGCCATCTAGGCCAATACGCTATCTGAAATAGGAGCCACATAAATTGAACAAATGTGATAGAATTACGCAGAATTCTTATATTAACCATAATATAAAATGATCTAACCGGGTCTCTGATTGCCCTATCATAGAAGTTTAATAGTGCATTTTACTCGTCATTTCTTGCGCTTTAAGGTGCCATCTAGGCCATTACGCTATCTGAAATAGGAGCCACATAAATTGAACAAATGTGATAGAATTACGCAGAATTCTTATATTAACCATAATATAGAATGATCTAATCGGGTCTCAGATTGCCCTATCATAGAAGTTTTATAGTGCATTTTACTGGCCATTCCATGCGCTTTAAGGTGCCGCCTATCCCAATACGCTATCTGAAATAAGAGCGACGTAAATTGAACAAATGTGATAGAATTTCGCTGAATTCTTATATTAACCATAATATAGAATGATCTAATCGGGTCTCTGATTGCCGTCTCCGAGAAGGATAGTAGTGCATTTTATTCGCCACTTCACGTGCCTTAAGATGCCGCCTAGCTCAATACGATATCTGGTGTAGGAGCGACATGAATTGGACAAATGTGATAGAGTTACGATGAATTCTTAAATTAACAATAATATAAGATGATCTAATCGACTCTCCGTTTGCCCTACCCTAGATGTTTAATAGTGATTTTTACTCGACATTTCATGCGCTTTAAGATGCCACCTTGCTCAATACGATATCTGAAATGGGAGCTACGTAAATTCAACAAATGTGATTGTATTACGATAAATTCTAAAATTGACCATAATATAAAATGATCTAATCGGATCCCTGTTTGCCCTACCCTAGAAGTTTAATAGTGCATTTTACTCGACATTTCATGCGCTTTAAGGTGCCGCCAAGCCCAATACGCTATCTGAAATCGGAGCGACGTAAATTGAACAAACGTGATAGAATTACGCAGAATTCTTATATTAACAATAATATAAAATGATCCAATCGGGTCCCTGATTGCCCTATCCTAGAAGTTTAATAGTGCATTTTGCTCGTCATTTCAATCGCTTTGAGGTGTCGCCTAGCCCAATACGCTATCTGATATATTAGCGACATAAATTGAACAAGTGTGATGGCATTACGCAGAATTTTTATATTAACCATAATATAATACGATCTATTCGGGTCTCTGATTGCCCTATCATAGAAGTTTAATATTGCATTTCACTCGTCATTTCTTGCGCTTTAGGATGCCATCTAGCCCAATAAGCTATCTGAAATTGGAGCTATGTAAATTGAACAAACGTGATAGAATTACGCAGAATTCTTATATTAACCATAATATAATACGATCTATTCGGTTCTCTGATTGCCCTATCATAGAAGTTTAATATTGCATTTTACTCGTCATTTGATGCGCTTTAAGATGCCACCTAGCCCTATACGCTGTCGGAACTAGGAGCGACGTAAATTGAACAAATGTGATAGAATTTCGCAGAATTCTTATATTAACCATAATATATTACGATCTACTCGGTTCTCTGATTGCCCTATCATAGAAGTTTAATAGTGCATTTTACTCGTCACATCAGGCGCTTTAAGATGCCGCCTAGCCCAATACGCTATCTGAAAGAGGGGCGACGTAAATTGAAAAATGTGATAAAATGACGCTAAATTCTTATATTAAGAATAATATAAAATGATCTAATCGGGTCTCCGATTGCCCTATCCTAGAAGTTTAGCATTGCATTTTACTCGTCATTTCATGCGCTTTAAGGTGCAGCCTATCCCAATACGCGATCTGAAATTAGAGCGACGTAAATGAAACAAATGTGATAGAATTACGCAGAATTCTTATATTAACCATAATATAAAATGGTCTAATCGGGTCTCTGATTGCCCTATCATAGAAGGTTAGTAGTGCATTTTATTCGTCATTCCACGCGCTTTAAGATGCCGCCTAGCCCAATATACTATCTGAAATAGGAACGACGTCACTTGAACAAATGTGATAGAATTACGCATAATTCTTATATTAACCATAATATAAGATGATCTAATCGGGTCTCTGAACGCCCTATCATAGTAGTTTAATAGTGCATTTTACTCACCATTTCATGCGCTTTAAGGTGCCGTTTTGCCCAATACGCTATTTGAAATAGGAGCGACGTAAATTGAACAAATGTGATAGAATTACGCTGAATTCTTATATTAATCATAATATAAGATGACCTAATCGGGTCTCTGATCGCCCTATCATAGAAGTTTAATAGTGCATTTTACTCGTCATTTCATGCTCTTTAAGGTGCCGTCTAGCCCAATCCGCTATCTCAAATTGGAGATACGTAAATTGAACAAATGTGATAGAAATACGCATAATTCTTATATTAACCATGATATAAAATGATCTAATCGGGTCTCTGATTGCCCTATCATGGAAGTTTAATAGCGCATTTTACTCGTCATTTCATGCGCTTTAAGGTGCCGCTTAGCCCAAGACGCTATTTGAAATAGGAGCGACGTAATTTGAACAAATGTGATAGAATTACGCAGAAATCTTATATTAACCATAATATAAAATGATCTAATCGGGTCTCTGTTTGCCCTATCATAGAATGTTTGTAGTGCATTTTACTCGTCATTCCACGCGCTTTATGATGCCGCCTAGCCCAATACGCTATCTGAAATAGGAGCGACGTAAACTGAACAAATGTGATAGAGTTTCGCTGAATTCTTAAGTTAACCATAATATATGATAACCTAATCGGGTCTCTGTTTGCCGTACCCAAGAAGTTTAGCAGTGCAGTTTACTCGGCATATCATGCGCTTTAAGATGCAGCATAGACCAATACGCTATCTGAAATAGGACCGACGTAATTTGAACAAATGTGATAGAATTACGCAGAAATCTTATATTAACCATAATATAAAATGATCTAATCGGGTCTCTGTTTGCCCTACCCTAGAAGTTTAATAGTGCATTTTAATCGACATCTCATCCCCTTTAAGGTTCTGCTTAGCCGAATACGCTATCTGAAATAGGAGCGACCTAAATTGAACAAATGTGATAGAATTACGCTGAATTCTGATATTAACCATAATACGAAATTGTCAAATCGGATCTTTGATTGCCCTATCATAGAAGTTTAATAGTGCATTTTACCTGTCATTTCATGCATTTTAAGGTGCCGCGTATCCCAAATACGCTATCTGAAATAGGAGCGACGTAAATTGAACATATGTGATAAAATTACTCTGAATTCTTTTATTAACAATAATATAAAATGATCTAATCGGGTCTCTGATTACCGTGTCACTGAAGTTTAGCAGTGCATTTTAATCGGCATCTCATGCCCTTTAAGATTCTGCTTAGCCCAATACGCTATCTGAAATAGGAGCGACGTAAATTGAACAAATGTGATAGAATTACGCTGAATTCTTATATTAATCATAATATAAGATGATCTAATCGGGTCACTGATTGCCCTATCCTAGAAGTTTAGTAGTGCATGTTACTCGACATTTCATGCGCTTTAAGGTGCCGCTTGGCCCAATACGCTATCTGAAATAGGAGCGACGTCAATTGAACAAATGTGATAGAATTTCGCTGAATTCTTATATTAACCATAATATAATACGATCTATTCGGGTCGCTGATTGCCCTATCATAGAAGTTTCATAGTGCATTTTACTCGCCATTTCATGCGCTTTAATGTGCCACTTAGCCCAATACGCTATCTGAAATAGGAGCGACGTAAATTGGACAAATCTGATAGAATTACGCGAAATCCTTATATTAATCATAATATAAGATGACCTAATCGGGTCTCTGCCTTCCCTATCCGAGAAGATTGGTAGTGCATTTTACTCATCATTTCATGCGCTTTAAGGTGCCGCTTAGCCCAATACGCTATCTGAAATTGGAGCTACGTAAATTGAACAAGTGTGATAGACATTCGCTGAATTCTTAAATTAACCATAATATAAAATGATCTAATCGGGTCTCTGTATGCCCTACCCTAGAAGTTTAATAATGCATTTTACTCGACATCTCATGCGCTTTAAGATGCCACATAGTCCAATACGCTATCTGAAATAGGGGCGACATAAATTTAACAAATGAGATAGAATTTCGCTGAATTCTTATATTAACCATAATATATAATGATCTAATCGCGTCTCTGATTGCCCTATCAAAGAAGTTTAGTAGTGCATTTTACTCGTCATTTCATGCGCTTTAAGGTGCCGCTTAGCCCAATACGCTATCTGAAATAGGGGCGACGTAAATTGAACAAATGTGATAAAATTACGCCGAATTCTTAAATTAACCATAATATAAAATGATCTAATCGGGTCTCTGTTTGCCCTACCCTAGAAGTCTAATAGTGCATTTTACTCGACATTTCATGCGATTTAAGATGCCACCTAGCCCAATACGCTATCTGAAATTGGAGCTACGTAAATTGAACAAGGGTGATAGAATTACGCTGAATTCTTATATTAATCATAATATAAGATGATCTAATCGGGTCACTGATTGCCCTATCCTAGAAGTTTAGTAGTGCATGTTACTCGACATTTCATGCGCTTTAAGGTGCCGCTTGGCCCAATACGCTATGTGAAATAGGAGCGACGTCAATTGAACAAATGTGATAGAATTTCGCTGAATTCTTATATTAACCATAATATAATACGATCTATTCGGGTCGCTGATTGCCCTATCATAGAAGTTTCATAGTGCATTCTACTCGACATTGCATGCGCTTTGAGGTGCCGCTTAGCAGAATACGCTATCTGCAATAGGAGCGACGTAAATTGAACAAATGTGATAGAATTACGCAGAATTCTTATATTAACCATAATATAATATGATCTATTCGGGTCTCTGATTGCCCTATCCGAGAAGTTTAATTGTGCATTTTACTCGCCATTTCATGCGCTTTAAGGTGCCGTTTGTGCCAATACGATATCTGAAATAGGAGCGACGTAAATTGAATAAATGTGATAGAATTACGCCGAGTTCTTATATTAACCATAATTTAAAATGATCTCATCGGGTCTCTGATTACCCTATCTTAGAAGTTTAATAGTGCATCTTACTCGCCATTTCATGCGATTTCAGCTGACGTTTAGCCCAATACGGTATCTGAAATAGGGGCGACGTAAATTGAACAAATGTGATAAAATAACGCTGAATTCTTATATTAACAATAATATAAAATGATCTAATCGGGTCTCTGATTGCCCTATCATAGAAGTTTAATAGTGCATTTTACTCGCCATTTCATGCGCTTTAAGGTGCCGTTTATGCCAATACGATATCTGAAATAGGAGCGACGTAAATTGGACAAATGTGATAGAATTACGCAGAATTCTTATATTAACCATAATTTAAAATGATCTAATCGGGTCTCTGATTGCGCTAACATAGAAGTTTAATAGCGCATTTTACACGACATTTCATGCGCTTTAGGTGCCGCCTAGCCCAATACGCTATCTGAAATAGGAGCGACGTAAATTGAACAAATGTGATAGAATTTCGCTGAATTCTTATATTAAACATAATATAAAATGATCTAATCGGGTCTCTGATTGCCCTATCATAGAAGACTAGTAGTGCATTTTACTCGACATTTCGTGCGCTTTAAGATGCCGCTTAGCCCAATACGCTACCTGAAGTAGGAGCGACGTAAATTGAACAAACGTGATAGAATTACGCAGAATTCTTATATTAACCATAATATAGTATGATCAATTCGGGTCTCTGATTGCCCTATCATAGAAGTTGAATAGTGCATTATACTCGTCATTTCATGCGCTTTATGTTGCCGCCTAGCCCAATACGCTATCTGAAATTGGAGCTACGTAAATTGAACAAGTGTGATAGAGTTTCGCTGAATTGTTAAATTATCCATAATATAAAATGA
This sequence comes from Macropis europaea, assembly GCA_916610135.2. Classification (NCBI taxonomy): domain Eukaryota; kingdom Metazoa; phylum Arthropoda; class Insecta; order Hymenoptera; family Melittidae; genus Macropis; species Macropis europaea. Next base: position 31,869 of record CAKAJE020000472.1, on the reverse strand, counting down.
TCTAATAGGTTCTCTGTTTGACCTACCATAGAATTGTAATAGTGCATTTTACTCGGCATTTCATGCGCTTTATGATGCAAGCTAGCCCAATACACTATCTGAAATAGGGGCGACTTAAATTGAACAGATGAGATAAAATTACGCTGCATTCTTATATTAACCATAATATAAAATGATCTAATCGGGTCTCTGATTGCCCTATCATAGAACCTTAGTATTGCATTCTGCTCGACATTTCATGCTCTTTAAGATGCCGCTTAGACCAATGCGCTATCTGAAATACGAGAGACGTAAATTGAACAATTGTGATAGAATTACGCTGCATTCTTATAATAACCATAATACCAAATGACCTAATCGGGTCACGGATTAGCCTATCCAAGAAGTTCAGTAGTGCATTTTACTCGTCATTGCATACGCTTTAAGGTGCCGCCTAGACCAATACGCAATCTGAAATTGGAGCTACGTAAATTGAACAAATGTGATAGAGTTACGACGAATTCTTAAATCAACCATAATATAAGTTGATCTAATTGGGTCTCTGATTGCCGCATCCTAGAAGTTTAGTGGTGCATTTTACTCGACATTTCATGCGCTTTAAGGTGCAGCCAAGCCCAATACGCTATCTGAAATAGGAGCGACATAAATTGAACAAATGTGATAGAATTACCCAGAATTCTTATATTAACCATAATATAAAATGATCTAATCGGGTCTCCGTTTGCCCTACCCTAGAAGTGTAACAGTGCATTTTACTCGTCATTTCATACGCTTTAAGGTGCCGCCTAGACCAATACGCAATCTGAAATTGGAGCTACGTAAATCGAACAAATGTGATAGAGTTTCGCTGAATTCTTAAGTTAACCATAATATGAGTTGATCTAATTGGGTCTCTGATTGTCGCATCCTAGAAGTTTCTATCTATCCTATCTATTCTATCTTATCACTATCTGAAATAGGAGCGTCGTAAATTGAACAAGTGTGATAAAATTACGCCGTATTCTTATATTAACAATAATATAAAATGATCTAATCGTGTCTCCGATTGCTCTATCATAGAAGTTTAATAGTGCATTTTACTCGCCATTTCATGCGCTTTAAATTGACGCATAGCCCAGTACGCTATCTGAAATAGGAGCGACGTAAATTGAACAAATGTGATAGAATTACGCAGAATTCTTATATCAACCATAATGTAATATGATCAATTAGGCTCTCTGATTGCCCTATCATAGAAGTTCAATCGTGCATTTTACTCGTCATTTCATGCGCTTTAAGGTGCCGCCTAGACCAATACGCTATCTGAAATAGGAGCGACGTCAATTGAACAAATGTGATAGAATTACACTGAATTCTTATATTAACCATAATATAGAATGATCTAATCGGGTCTTTGATTGCCCTAGCATAGAAGGTTAGCAGTGCATTTTACTCGTCATTCTACGCGCTTTAAGGTGCCGCCAAGCCCAATACGCTATCTGAAATAGGAGCGACATAAATTGAACAAACGTGATAGAATTACGCAGAATTCTTATATTAGACATAATATAATACGATATATACGGTTCTCTGATTGACCTATCATAGAAGTTTAATAGTGCATTCTACTCGTCATTTCATGCGCTTTAAGGTGCCGCGTAGCCCAATACGCTATCTGAAATAGGAGCGACGTAAATGGAACAAATGCGATAGAATTTCTCTGAATTCTTAAATTAACCATAATATGAAATGATCTAATCGGGTCTCTGTTTGCCCTACCCTAGAAGTTTAATAGTGCATTTTACTCTACATTTCATGCGCTTTAAGGTGCCGTTTGTGCCAATACGATATCTGAAATAGGAGCGACGTAAATTGAATAAATGTGATAGAATTACGCCGAGTTCTTATATTAACCATAATTTAAAATGATCTCATCGGGTCTCTGATTACCCTATCTTAGAAGTTTAATAGTGCATTTTACTCGCCATTTCATGCGATTTCAGCTGACGTTTAGCCCAATACGGTATCTGAAATAGGGGCGACGTAAATTGAACAAATGTGATAAAATAACGCTGAATTCTTATATTAACAATAATATAAAATGATCTAATCGGGTCTCTGATTGCCCTATCATAGAAGTTTAATAGTGCATTTTACTCGCCATTTCATGCGCTTTAAGGTGCCGTTTATGCCAATACGATATCTGAAATAGGAGCGACGTAAATTGAACAAATGTGATAGAATTACGCAGAATTCTTATATTAACCATAATTTAAAATGATCTAATCGGGTCTCTGATTGCGCTAACATAGAAGTTTAATAGCGCATTTTACACGACATTTCATGCGCTTTAGGTGCCGCCTAGCCCAATACGCTATCTGAAATAGGAGCGACGTAAATTGAACAAATGTGATAGAATTTCGCTGAATTCTTATATTAAACATAATATAAAATGATCTAATCGGGTCTCTGATTGCCCTATCATAGAAGGTTAGTAGTGCATTTTACTCGACATTTCGTGCGCTTTAAGATGCCGCTTAGCCCAATACGCTACCTGAAGTAGGAGCGACGTAAATTGTACAAACGTGATAGAATTACGCAGAATTCTTATATTAACCATAATATAGTATGATCAATTCGGGTCTCTGATTGCCCTATCATAGAAGTTGAATAGTGCATTATACTCGTCATTTCATGCGCTTTATGTTGCCGCCTAGCCCAATACGCTATCTGAAATTGGAGCTACGTAAATTGAACAAGTGTGATAGAGTTTCGCTGAATTGTTAAATTATCCATAATATAAAATGATCTAATAGGTTCTCTGTTTGACCTACCATAGAATTGTAATAGTGCATTTTACTCGGCATTTCATGCGCTTTATGATGCAAGCTAGCCCAATACACTATCTGAAATAGGGGCGACTTAAATTGAACAGATGAGATAAAATTACGCTGCATTCTTATATTAACCATAATATAAAATGATCTAATCGGGTCTCTGATTGCCCTATCATAGAACCTTAGTATTGCATTCTGCTCGACATTTCATGCTCTTTAAGATGCCGCTTAGACCAATGCGCTATCTGAAATACGAGAGACGTAAATTGAACAATTGTGATAGAATTACGCTGCATTCTTATAATAACCATAATACCAAATGACCTAATCGGGTCACGGATTAGCCTATCCAAGAAGTTCAGTAGTGCATTTTACTCGTCATTGCATACGCTTTAAGGTGCCGCCTAGACCAATACGCAATCTGAAATTGGAGCTACGTAAATTGAACAAATGTGATAGAGTTACGACGAATTCTTAAATCAACCATAATATAAGTTGATCTAATTGGGTCTCTGATTGCCGCATCCTAGAAGTTTAGTGGTGCATTTTACTCGACATTTCATGCGCTTTAAGGTGCAGCCAAGCCCAATACGCTATCTGAAATAGGAGCGACATAAATTGAACAAATGTGATAGAATTTCGCTGAATTCTTATATTAACCATAATATAAAATGATCTAATCGGGTCTCCGTTTGCCCTACCCTAGAAGTGTAACAGTGCATTTTACTCGTCATTTCATACGCTTTAAGGTGCCGCCTAGACCAATACGCAATCTGAAATTGGAGCTACGTAAATCGAACAAATGTGATAGAGTTTCGCTGAATTCTTAAATTAACCATAATATGAGTTGATCTAATTGGGTCTCTGATTGTCGCATCCTAGAAGTTTCTATCTATCCTATCTATTCTATCTTATCACTATCTGAAATAGGAGCGTCGTAAATTGAACAAGTGTGATAAAATTACGCCGTATTCTTATATTAACAATAATATAAAATGATCTAATCGTGTCTCCGATTGCTCTATCATAGAAGTTTAATAGTGCATTTTACTCGCCATTTCATGCGCTTTAAATTGACGCATAGCCCAGTACGCTATCTGAAATAGGAGCGACGTAAATTGAACAAATGTGATAGAATTACGCAGAATTCTTATATCAACCATAATGTAATATGATCAATTAGGCTCTCTGATTGCCCTATCATAGAAGTTCAATCGTGCATTTTACTCGTCATTTCATGCGCTTTAAGGTGCCGCCTAGACCAATACGCTATCTGAAATAGGAGCGACGTCAATTGAACAAATGTGATAGAATTACACTGAATTCTTATATTAACCATAATATAGAATGATCTAATCGGGTCTTTGATTGCCCTAGCATAGAAGGTTAGCAGTGCATTTTACTCGTCATTCTACGCGCTTTAAGGTGCCGCCAAGCCCAATACGCTATCTGAAATAGGAGCGACATAAATTGAACAAACGTGATAGAATTACGCAGAATTCTTATATTAGACATAATATAATACGATATATACGGTTCTCTGATTGACCTATCATAGAAGTTTAATAGTGCATTCTACTCGTCATTTCATGCGCTTTAAGGTGCCGCGTAGCCCAATACGCTATCTGAAATAGGAGCGACGTAAATGGAACAAATGCGATAGAATTTCTCTGAATTCTTAAATTAACCATAATATGAAATGATCTAATCGGGTCTCTGTTTGCCCTACCCTAGAAGTTTAATAGTGCATTTTACTCTACATTTCATGCGCTTTAAGGTGCCGCTTAGCCCTATACGATATCTGAAATAGGAGCGACGTAAATTGAATAAATGTGATAGAATTACGCCGAGTTCTTATATTAACCATAATTTAAAATGATCTCATCGGGTCTCTGATTACCCTATCTTAGAAGTTTAATAGTGCATTTTACTCGCCATTTCATGCGATTTCAGCTGACGTTTAGCCCAATACGGTATCTGAAATAGGGGCGACGTAAATTGAACAAATGTGATAAAATAACGCTGAATTCTTATATTAACAATAATATAAAATGATCTAATCGGGTCTCTGATTGCCCTATCATAGAAGTTTAATAGTGCATTTTACTCGCCATTTCATGCGCTTTAAGGTGCCGTTTATGCCAATACGATATCTGAAATAGGAGCGACGTAAATTGAACAAATGTGATAGAATTACGCAGAATTCTTATATTAACCATAATTTAAAATGATCTAATCGGGTCTCTGATTGCGCTAACATAGAAGTTTAATAGCGCATTTTACACGACATTTCATGCGCTTTAGGTGCCGCCTAGCCCAATACGCTATCTGAAATAGGAGCGACGTAAATTGAACAAATGTGATAGAATTTCGCTGAATTCTTATATTAAACATAATATAAAATGATCTAATCGGGTCTCTGATTGCCCTATCATAGAAGGTTAGTAGTGCATTTTACTCGACATTTCGTGCGCTTTAAGATGCCGCTTAGCCCAATACGCTACCTGAAGTAGGAGCGACGTAAATTGAACATACGTGATAGAATTACGCAGAATTCTTATATTAACCATAATATAGTATGACCAATTCGGGTCTCTGATTGCCCTATCATAGAAGTTGAATAGTGCATTATACTCGTCATTTCATGCGCTTTATGTTGCCGCCTAGCCCAATACGCTATCTGAAATTGGAGCTACGTAAATTGAACAAGTGTGATAGAGTTTCGCTGAATTGTTAAATTATCCATAATATAAAATGATCTAATAGGTTCTCTGTTTGACCTACCATAGAATTGTAATAGTGCATTTTACTCGGCATTTCTAGCGCTTTATGATGCAACCTAGCCCAATACACTATCTGAAATAGGGGCGACTTAAATTGAACAGATGAGATAAAATTACGCTGCAATCTTATATTAACCATAATATAAAATGATCTAATCGGGTCTCTGATTGCCCTATCATAGAACCTTAGTATTGCATTCTGCTCGACATTTCATGCTCTTTAAGATGCCGCTTAGACCAATGCGCTATCTGAAATACGAGAGACGTAAATTGAACAATTGTGATAGAATTACGCTGCATTCTTATAATAACCATAATACCAAATGACCTAATCGGGTCACGGATTATCCTATCCAAGAAGTTCAGTAGTGCATTTTACTCGTCATTGCATACGCTTTAAGGTGCCGCCTAGACCAATACGCAATCTGAAATTGGAGCTACGTAAATTGAACAAATGTGATAGAGTTACGACGAATTCTTAAATCAACCATAATATAAGTTGATCTAATTGGGTCTCTGATTGCCGCATCCTAGAAGTTTAGTGGTGCATTTTACTCGACATTTCATGCGCTTTAAGGTGCAGCCAAGCCCAATACGCTATCTGAAATAGGAGCGACATAAATTGAACAAATGTGATAGAATTACCCAGAATTCTTATATTAACCATAATATAAAATGATCTAATCGGGTCTCCGTTTGCCCTACCCTAGAAGTGTAACAGTGCATTTTACTCGTCATTTCATACGCTTTAAGGTGCCGCCTAGACCAATACGCAATCTGAAATTGGAGCTACGTAAATCGAACAAATGTGATAGAGTTTCGCTGAATTCTTAAATTAACCATAATATGAGTTGATCTAATTGGGTCTCTGATTGTCGCATCCTAGAAGTTTCTATCTATCCTATCTATTCTATCTTATCACTATCTGAATTAGGAGCGTCGTAAATTGAACAAGTGTGATAAAATTACGCCGTATTCTTATATTAACAATAATATAAAATGATCTAATCGTGTCTCCGATTGCTCTATCATAGAAGTTTAATAGTGCATTTTACTCGCCATTTCATGCGCTTTAAATTGACGCATAGCCCAGTACGCTATCTGAAATAGGAGCGACGTAAATTGAACAAATGTGATAGAATTACGCAGAATTCTTATATCAACCATAATGTAATATGATCAATTAGGCTCTCTGATTGCCCTATCATAGAAGTTCAATCGTGCATTTTACTCGTCATTTCATGCGCTTTAAGGTGCCGCCTAGACCAATACGCTATCTGAAATAGGAGCGACGTCAATTGAACAAATGTGATAGAATTACACTGAATTCTTATATTAACCACAATATAGAATGATCTAATCGGGTCTTTGATTGCCCTAGCATAGAAGGTTAGCAGTGCATTTTACTCGTCATTCTACGCGCTTTAAGGTGCCGCCAAGCCCAATACGCTATCTGAAATAGGAGCGACATAAATTGAACAAACGTGATAGAATTACGCAGAATTCTTATATTAGACATAATATAATACGATATATACGGTTCTCTGATTGACCTATCATAGAAGTTTAATAGTGCATTCTACTCGTCATTTCATGCGCTTTAAGGTGCCGCGTAGCCCAATACGCTATCTGAAATAGGAGCGACGTAAATGGAACAAATGCGATAGAATTTCTCTGAATTCTTAAATTAACCATAATATGAAATGATCTAATCGGGTCTCTGTTTGCCCTACCCTAGAAGTTTAATAGTGCATTTTACTCTACATTTCATGCGCTTTAAGGTGCCGTCTAGCCCAATCCGCTATCTGAAATTGGAGCTGCGTAAATTGAATAAATGTGATAGAGTTACGCATAATTCTTATATAAACCATAATATAAAATGATCACATCGGGTCTCTGATTGCCCTATCAAAGAAGTTTAGTACTGCATTTTACTCGTCATTCCATGCGCTTTAAGGTGCCGCTTAACCCTATACGCTATCTGAAATAGGAGCAACGTAAATTGAACAAATGTGATAGAATAACGCAGAATTCTTATATTAACCATAATACAAAATGATCTCATCGGGTCTCTGATTCCCCTATCATAGAAGTTTAATAGTGCATTTTACACGACATTTCATGCGCTTTAAGATGCCGTCTCGCCCAATACGCTATCTGAAATAGGGGCGACGTAAATTGAACAAATGTGATAGAATTTCGCTGAATTCTTATATTAACTATAATATAGAATGATCTAATCGGGTCTCTGATTGCCCTATCATAGAAGTTTAACAGTGCATTTTAGTCGTCATTCCATGCGCTTTAACATTCCGCCTATCCCAATACGCTATCTGAAATTGTAACTACGTAAATTGAACAAACCTGATAGAATTACGCAGAATTCTTAGATTAACCATAATATAGAATGATCTATTCGGGTCTCTGATTGCCCTATCCGAAAAGTTTAGTAGTGCATTTTACTTGTCATTTCATGCGCTTTCAGATGCCTCCTAAGCCAATAAGGTATCTGAAATTGGAGCTACGTAAATTGAACAAACGTGATAGAATTACGCAGAATTCTTAGATAAACCATAATATAGAATGATCTAATCGGGTCTTCGATTGCCCAATCATAGAAGGTTAGTAGTGCATTTTACTCGTCATTCTACGCTCTTTATGATGCCGCCTAGCCCAATACGCTATCTGAAATAGGGCCGACGTAAATTGAACAAATGTGATAAAATTACGCTGAATTCCTATATTAACAATAATATAAACTGATCTAAACGGGTCTCTCATTGCCCTATCATAGATGTTTCATAGCCCATTTAACTCGACATTTCATGCGCTTTAAGGAGCCGCTTAGCCCAATACACTATCTGAAATAGGAGCGACATAAATTGAACAAATGTGATAGAATTTCGCTGAATTCTCATATTAACAATAATATAAAATGAACTAATCGGGTCTCTGTTTGCCCTATCCGTGAAGTTTAGTAGTGCATTTTACTCGTCATTTCATGCGCTTTAAGGTGCCACCTAGCCCAATACGCTATCTGAAATTGGAGCTACGTAAATTGAACAAGGGTGCTAGAAAAACGCTGAATTCTTAAATTAACCATAATATAAAATGATCTAATCGGGTCTCTGTTTGCCGTACCCTGGAATTTTAATAGTGCATTTTACTCGTCATTTCGTGCGCTTTAAGGTGCCACTTAGCCCAATACGCTATCTGAAATAGGAGCGACGTAAATTGAACAAATGTGATAGAAGTACGCTGAATTCTGATATTAATCATAATATAAGATGATCTAATCGGGTCTCTGGTTGCTCTATCCTAGATGTTTAGTAGTGCATTTTACTCGAAATTTCATGCGCTTTAAGATGCCGCATAGCCCAATACGCTATCTGAATTCGGGCAACGTAAATTGAACAAATGTGAAAAAAGTACGTTGAATTCTTATATTAACAATAGTATAAAATAATCTGATCGGGTCTCTGATTGCCCTATCATAGAAGCTTAATAGTGCATTTTACTCGCCATTTCATGCGATTTCAGCTGACGTTTAGCCCAATACGGTATCTGAAATAGGGGCGACGTAAATTGAACAAATGTGATAAAATAACGCTGAATTCTTATATTAACAATAATATAAAATGATCTAATCGGGTCTCTGATTGCCCTATCATAGAAGTTTAATAGTGCATTTTACTCGCCATTTCATGCGCTTTAAGGTGCCGTTTATGCCAATACGATATCTGAAATAGGAGCGACGTAAATTGAACAAATGTGATAGAATTACGCAGAATTCTTATATTAACCATAATTTAAAATGATCTAATCGGGTCTCTGATTGCGCTAACATAGAAGTTTAATAGCGCATTTTACACGACATTTCATGCGCTTTAGGTGCCGCCTAGCCCAATACGCTATCTGAAATAGGAGCGACGTAAATTGAACAAATGTGATAGAATTACACTGAGTTCATATTTTAATCATAATATAAGATGATCTAAACAGGTCACTGATTGCCCTATCATAGAAGCTTAATAGTGCATTTTACTCGCCATTTCATGCGCTTTCAGGTGACGTTAAGCCCAATACGGTATCTGAAATAGGAGCGTCGTAAATTGAACAAATGTGATAGAATTACACTGAGTCCTTATATTAATCATAATATAAGATGATCTAATCAGGTCTCTGATTGCCCTATCCTGGAAGTTTAGTAGTGGATTTTACTGGACAGTTCATGCGCTTTAAAATGCCGCTTAGCCCAATACGCTATCTGAAATAGGAGCGACATGAATTGAACATATATGATAGAATTTCGCTGAATTCTTATATTAACCATAATCTAAAATGATCTAATCGGGGCTCTGATTGCCCTACCCTAGAAGCTTTGTAGTGCATTTTACTCGGCATTTCTTGCGCTTTACGATGCCACCTAGCCCAAAACGCTATCTTAAATAGGAGCGACGTAAATTGAAAGAATGTGATAAAATAACGCAGAATTCTTATATTAACCATAATATAAAATGATCTAATCGGGTCTCTGTTTGCCCTACCCTAGAAGTTTAATAGTGCATTTTACTCGACATTTCATGCGCTTTAAGAGGCCACCTTGTCCAAAACGCTATCTGAAATTGGAGCTACGTAAATTGAACAGACGCGATAGAATTACGCTGAATTCATATATTAACCATAATATAATACTATCTAATCGGGTCTGCGATTGCCCCATCATAGAAGTTTAATAGTGCATTTTACTCGACATTTCATGCGCTTTAAGGTGCCGCCTATCTCAATACACTATCTGAAATTGGAGCTACGTAAATTGGACAAATGTGATAGAGTTACGACGAATTCTTAGATTAACCATAATATAGAATGATCTATTCGGGTCTCTGATTGCCCTATCCGAAAAGTTTAGTAGTGCATTTTACTTGACATTTCATGCCCTTTCAGATGCCTCCTAAGCCAATAAGGTATCTGAAATTGGAGCTACGTAAATTGAACAAACGTGATAGAATTACGCAGAATTCTTAGATTAACCATAATATAGAATGATCTAATCGGGTCTTTGATTGCCCAATCATAGAAGGTTAGTAGTGCGTTTTACTCGTCATTCTACGCTCTTTATGATGCCGCCTAGCCAAATACGCTATCTGAAATAGGAGCGACGTAAATTGAACAAATGTGATAGAATTTCGCTGAATTCTTATATTAAACATAATATAAAATGATCTAATCGGGTCTCTGATTGCCCTATCACAGATGCTTAGTAGTGCATTTTACTCGTCATCTCGTGCGCTTTAAGGTGCCGCCTAGCCCAATACGCTATCTGAAATTGGAGCTACGTAAATTGAACAAACGTGATAAAATTACGCAGAATTCTTATATTAAACATAATATAAAATGTTCTAATCTGGTCTCTGTTTGCCCTACCCTATAACTTTAATAGTGCATTTTACTCGACATTTGATGCGCTTTAAGATGCCACCTAGCCCAATACGCTATCTGAAATAGGGGCGCCGTAAATTGAACAAATGTGATAAAACTACGCTAAATTCTTATAATAACAATAATATGAAATGGTCTAATCGGGTCTCTGATTGCCCTATCATACAAGCTTAATAGCGCATTTTACTCGTCATTTCATGCGCTTTAAGGTGCCGCTTAGCCCAATAGGCTATCTGAAATAGGAGCGACGTAAATTGAACAAATGTGATAGAATTTCGCTGAATTCTTATATTAACAGTAATAAAAAGATCTAATCGGGTCTCTGATTACCCTATCATAGAAGTTTAATTGTGCATTTTACTCGACATTTCATGCGCTTTAAGATGCCACCTATCCCAATACGCTATCTGAAATAGGAGCGTCGTAAATTGAACAAATGTGATAGAATTACGCAGAATTCTTATATTAAACATAATATAAAATGATCTAATCTGGTCTGTGTTTGCCCTACCCTAGAACTTTAATAGTGCATTTTACTCGACATTTCATGCGCTTTAAGATGCCACCTAGCCCAATACGCTATCTGAAATAGGGGCGACGTAAATTGAACAAATGTGATAGAATTTCGCTGAATTCTTATATTAAACATAATATAAAATGATCTAATCGGGTCTCTGATTGCCCTATCGTAGAAGACTAGTAGTGCATTTTACTCGACATTTCGTGCGCTTTAAGATGCCGCTTAGCCCAATACGCTACCTGAAGTAGGAGCGACGTAAATTGAACAAACGTGATAGAATTACGCAGAATTCTTATATTAACCATAATATAGTATGATCAATTCGGGTCTCTGATTGCCCTATCATAGAAGTTGAATAGTGCATTATACTCGTCATTTCATGCGCTTTATGTTGCCGCCTAGCCCAATACGCTATCTGAAATTGGAGCTACGTAAATTGATCAAGTGTGATAGAGTTTCGCTGAATTGTTAAATTATCCATAATATAAAATGATCTAATAGGTTCTCTGTTTGACCTACCATAGAATTGTAATAGTGCATTTTACTCGGCATTTCATGCGCTTTATGATGCAACCTACCCCAATACACTATCTGAAATAGGGGCGACTTAAATTGAACAAATGTGATAGATTTACGACGAATTCTTAAATCAACCATAATATAAGTTGATCTAATTGGGTCTCTGATTGCCGCATCCTAGAAGTTTAATAGTGCATTTTACTCGCCATTTCATGCGCTTTAAATTGACGCATAGCCCAGTACGCTATCTGAAATAGGAGCGACGTAAATTGAACAAATGTGATAGAATTACGCAGAATTCTTATATCAACCATAATGTAATATGATCAATTAGGCTCTCTGATTGCCCTATCATAGAAGTTCAATCGTGCATTTTACTCGTCATTTCATGCGCTTTAAGGTGCCGCCTAGACCAATACGCTATCTGAAATAGGAGCGACGTCAATTGAACAAATGTGATAGAATTACACTGAATTCTTATATTAACCACAATATAGAATGATCTAATCGGGTCTTTGATTGCCCTAGCATAGAAGGTTAGCAGTGCATTTTACTCGTCATTCTACGCGCTTTAAGGTGCCGCCAAGCCCAATACGCTATCTGAAATAGGAGCGACATAAATTGAACAAACGTGATAGAATTACGCAGAATTCTTATATTAGACATAATATAATACGATATATACGGTTCTCTGATTGACCTATCATAGAAGTTTAATAGTGCATTCTACTCGTCATTTCATGCGCTTTAAGGTGCCGCTTAGCCCAATACGCTATCTGAAATAGGAGCGACGTAAATGGAACAAATGCGATAGAATTTCTCTGAATTCTTAAATTAACCATAATATGAAATGATCTAATCGGGTCTCTGTTTGCCCTACCCTAGAAGTTTAATAGTGCATTTTACTCTACATTTCATGCGCTTTAAGGTGCCGTCTAGCCCAATCCGCTATCTGAAATTGGAGCTGCGTAAATTGAATAAATGTGATAGAGTTACGCATAATTCTTATATAAACCATAATATAAAATGATCACATCGGGTCTCTGATTGCCCTATCAAAGAAGTTTAGTACTGCATTTTACTCGTCATTCCATGCGCTTTAAGGTGCCGCTTAGCCCTATACGCTATCTGAAATAGGAGCAACGTAAATTGAACAAATGTGATAGAATAACGCAGAATTCTTATATTAACCATAATACAAAATGATCTCATCGGGTCTCTGATTCTCCTATCATAGAAGTTTAATAGTGCATTTTACACGACATTTCATGCGCTTTAAGATGCCGTCTCGCCCAATACGCTGTCTGAAATAGGGGCGACGTAAATTGAACAAATGTGATAAAATTACGCTGCATTCTTATATTAACAATAATATGAAATGATATAATCGGGTCTCTGATTGCCCTATCATAGAAGTTTAATGGTGCATTTTATTCGTCATTTCATGCGCTTTAAGGTGCCGCCTATCTCAATACACTATCTGAAATTGGAGCTACGTAAATTGGACAAATGTGATAGAGTTACGACGAATTCTTATATTAACCATAATATAAAATGATCTAATCGGGTCTCTGATTGCCCTATCCGAAGAGTTTAGTAGTGCATTTTACTTGACATTTCATGCGCTTTCAGATGCCTCCTAAGCCAATAAGGTATCTGAAATAGGGGCGACGTAAATTGCACAAATGTGATAAAATTTCGCTGAATTCTTATATGAACCATAATATAAGATGACCTAATCGGGTCACTGATTGCCCTATCCGAGAAGTTTGGTAGTGCATTTTACTCGACATTTCATGCACTTTAAGATGCCATCTAGCCCAATACGCTATCTGAAATTGGAGCTACGTAAATTGAACAAATGTGATAGAATTACACAGAATTCTTATATTATACATAATATAAAATGATCTAATCGGGTCTCTGATTGCCCTATCATAGAAGCTTAATAGTGCATTTTGTTCGTCATTTCATGCTCTTTCATGTGCCGCTTAGCCCAATACGCTATCTGAAATAGGAGCGACGTAAATTGAACAAATGTGATAGAATTTCGCTGAATTCTTATATTAATCATAATATAATACGATGTATTCGGGCCTCTGATTGCCCTATCATAGAAGTTTAATAGTGCCTTTTACTCGTCATTTCATGCGCTTTAAGGTGCCTCCTAGCCCAATACGCTATCTGGAATAGGAGCGACGTAAATTGAACAAAGGTGACTGAATATTGCTGAATTCTTATATTAACCATAATATAATACGATGTATTCGGGTCTCTGATTGCCCTATCATAGAAGTTTAATAGTGCATTTTACTCGACATTTCATGCGCTTTAAGGTGCCGCCTAGCCCAATGCGCTCTCTGAAATAGGAGCGACGTAAATTGAACAAATGTGATAGAATTTCGCTGAATTCTTATATTAACAATAATATAATACGATGTATTCGGGTCTCTGATTGCCCTATCATAGAAGTTTAATAGTGCATTTTACTCGTCGTTTCATGCGCTTTAAGGTGCCGCGTAGCCCAATACGCTGTCTGAAATAGCAGCGACGTAAATTGAACAAATGTGATAGAATTTTGCTGAATTCTTATATTAACCATAATATAATACGATGTATTCGGGTCTCTGATTGCCCTATCATAGAAGTTTAATAGTGCATTTTACTCGACATTTCATGCGCTTTAAGGTGCCGCCTAGCCCAATGCGCTCTCTGAAATAGGAGCGACGTAAATTGAACAAATGTGATAGAATTTCGCTGAATTCTTATATTAACCATAATATAATACGATGTATTCGGGTCCCTGATTGCCCTATCATAGAAGTTTCATAGTGCATTTTATTCGTCATTTCATGCGCTTTAAGGTGCCGCTCAGGTCAATGCGCTATCTGAAATAGGAGCGACGTAAATTGAACAAATGTGATAGAATTTCGCTGAATCCTTAAATTAACCATAATATAAAATGATCTAATCGGGTCTCTGTTTGCCCTACCCTAGGAGTTTAATAGTGCATTTTACTCGAAATTTCATGCTCTTTAAGATGAAACCTAGCTCAATACGCTATCTGAAATAGGGGCGACGTAAATTGAACAAATGTGATAAAATTACGTTGAATTCTTATATTAACAATAATATAAAATGATCTAACCGGGTCTCTGATTGCCCTATCATAGAAGCTTAATAGTGCATTTTGTTCGTCATTTGATGCTCTTTCATGTGCCGCTTAGCCCAATACGCTATCTGAAATAGGAGCGACGTAAATTGAACAAGTGTGATAAAATTACGTAGAATTCTTATATTAACAATAATACAAAATGATCTAATCGGGTCTCTGATTGCCCTGTCATAGAAGGTTAGTAGTACATTTTGCTCGCCATTCCAGGCGCTTTAAGATGCCGCCTAACCCAATACGCTATCTGAAATAGGAGCGGCGTAAATTGAACAAGTGTGGTAGAATTACGCTGAATTCTTATATTAACCATAATATAAAATGATCTAATCGGGTCTCTGATTGCCCTATCATAGAAGGTTAGTAGTGCATTTTACTCGCCAGTCCAGGCGCTTTAAGATGCCGCCTAACCCAATACGCTATCTGAAATAGGAGCGGCGTAAATTGAACAAGTGTGATAGAATTACGCTGCATCCATATATTAATCATAATATAAGATGACCTAATCGGGTCTCTGATTGCCCTACCCGAGAAGTTTAGTAGTGCATTTTACTCAACATTTCATGCTCTTTGAGATGCAGCCTAGCCCAGTACGCTATCTGAAATTGGAGCTACGTAAATTGAAGAAACGTGATAGACTTTCGCAGAATTCTTATATTAACCATAATATAATACGATCTATTCGGGTCTCTGATTGCCCTATCATAGAAGTTTAATAGAGCATTTTACTCGTCATTCCATGCGCTCTAAGGTGCCGCTTAGCACAATACGCTATCTCAAATAGGAGCGACGTAAATTGAACAAATGTGATAGAATTACGCAGAATTCTTATATTAACATTAATATAATATGAGCTATTCGGGTCTCTTATTGCACTATCATAGAAGTTTAATAGTGCATTTTACTCGTCATTTCATGCGCTTTAAGGTGCCGCTTAGCCCAATACGCTATCTGAAATACGGGCGACGTAAATTGAACAAATGTGAAAAAAGTACGTTGAATTCTTATATTAACAGTAATATAAAATGATCTAACCGGGACTCTGATTGCCGTATCATAGAAGTTTAATAGTGCATTTTAGTCGTCATTTCATGCGCTTGCAGGTGCCGCTTAGCCCAATACGCTATCTGAAATAGGAGCGACGTAAATTGAACAAATGTGATAGAATTTCGCTGAATTATTATATTAACCATAATATAATACGATCTATTCGGGTCTCTGATTGCCCTATCCAAGAAGTTTAATAGTGCATTTTACTCGACATTTCATACGCTTTAAGGCGCCGCCTAGCCCAATACGCTATCTGAAATAGGAGCGACGTAAATGGAACGAATGTGATAGAATTACGCAGAATTCTTATATTAACCATATAATAGAATTATCTAATCGTGTCTTTGATTACCCTACCATAGAGGTTTAATAGTGCATTTTACTCGTCGTTCCATGCGCTTTAAGGCGCCGGCTAACCCAATCCGCTATCTGAAATTGGAGCTACGTGAATTGTACAAATGTGATAAAATTACGCTGTATTCTTATATTAACAATAATATAAAATGATCTAATCGGGTCTCTGATTGCCCTATCCTAGAAGTTTAGCAGTGCATTTTACACGACATTTCATGCGCTTTAAGATGCCGCCAAGCCCAATACACTATCTGAAATTGGAGCTACGTAAATTGAACAAGCGTGATAGAATTACGCAGAATTCTTGTGTTAACCATAATATAATACGATCTTTTCGTGTCTCTGATTGCCCTATCATAGAAGTTTAATAGTGCATTTTACTCGTCATTTCATGCGCTTTAAGGTGCCGCCTAGCCCAATACGCTATCTGAAATAGTAGCGATATAAATTGAACAACTGTGATAAAATTACGTTGAATTCTTATATTAACAATACTATAAAATGATCTAATCGGGTCTCTGATTGCCCTATCATAGAAGTATAACAGTGCATTTTACTCGCCATTTCATGGGCTTCAAGGTGCCGCTTAGCCCAATACGCTATCTGAAATAGGAGCGTCGTAAATTGAACAAATGTGATAGAATTACACTGAATTCTTATACTAACAATAATATAAGACGACCTAATCGGGTCTCTGATTGCCCTATCATAGAAGCTTAGTAGTGCATTTTACTCGACATTTCATGCGCTTTAAGGTGCCGTCTAGCCCAATCCGCTATCTGAAATTGGAGCTGCGTAAATTGAATAAATGTGATAGAGTTACGCAGAATTCTTATATTAACCACAATACAAAATGATCTCATCGGGTCTCTGATTGCCCTATCATGGAAGTTTAATAGTGCATTTTACTCGTCATTTCATGCGCTTTAAGGTGCCGCCTACCCCAATACGCTATCTGAAATGGGAGCGACATAAATTGATCAAATGTGATAAAATTACGTTGAATTCTTATATTAACAATAATACAAAATGATCTAATCGGGTCTCTGATTGCCCTGTCACAGAAGTTCAGCAGTTCATTTTACTCGACGTTTCATGCGCTTTAAGGTGCCGTCTAGCCCAATGCGCTATCTGAAATGGGAGCGACGTAAATTGAACAAATGTGATAGAATTACGCAGAATTCTTATATTAACCATAATTTAAAATGACCTAATCGTATCTCTGATTGCCCTATCCGGGAAGTTTAGTAGTGCATTTTACTCGTCATTTCATGCGCTTTAAGATGCCTAATCGCCCAATACGCTATCTGAAATAGGAGCTGCGTAAATTGAATAAATGTGATAGAGTTACGCAGAATTCTTATATTAACCATAATATAATATGATCTATTCGGGTCTCTAATTGCCCTATCATAGAAGTTTAATAGTGCATTTCACTCGTCATTTCATGCGCTTTAAGGTGCCGCCTAGCCCAGTAGGCTATCTGAAATAGGGGCGACGTAAATTGAATAAATGTGATAGAATGACGCAGCATTCTTATTATTAACCATAATATAATACGATCTATCTTGTCTCTGATTGCCCTATCATAGAAGTTTAATAGTGCATTTTACTCGTCATTTCATGCGCTTTAAGGTGCCGCCTAGCCCAATACGCTATCTGATATGGGAGCGACATAAATTGATCAAATGTGTTAAAATTACGTTGAATTCTTATATTAACAATAATACAAAATGATCTAATCGGGTCTCTGATTGCACTGTCTTAGAAGTTTACTAGTGCATTTTACTCGACATTTCATGCGCTTTAAGGTATCGCCTAGTCCAATACGCTATCTGAAATAGGAGCGACACAAATTGAACAAATGTGATAGAAGCACGCAGAATTCTTATATTAAACATAATATAATACGATCTATCCGGGTCTCTGATTGCGCTATCATAGAAGTTTAATAGTGCATTTTACTCGACATTTCATGCGCTTTAAGATGCCACCCAGCCCAATACGCTATCTGAAATAGGGGCGACGTAAATTGAACAAATGTGCCAGAAGTACGCAGAATTCTTATATTAAACATAATATAAAATGACCTAATCGGGTCTCTGTTTGCCGTACCCTAGAAGTTTAATAGTGCATTTTACTCGACATTTCATTCGCTTTAATATGCCACCCAGCCCAATACGCTATCTTAAATAGGGGCGACGTAAATTGAACAAATGTCGTAAAATTTCGCTGAGTTCTTATATTAACCATAATATAAGTTGACCTAATTGGGTCTCTGGTTGCCCTATCCGAGAAGTTTAGTAGTGCATTTTACTCGACATTTCATGCGCTTTAAGATGCCGCCTCGCCCGATACGCTATCTGAAATAGGAGCGACGTAAATTGAACAAATGTGATAGAATTACGCAGAATTCTAATATTAACCATAATTTAAAATGATCTAATCGTGTGTCTGATTGCCCAATCATAGAAGGTCAGTAGTGCATTTTACTCGACATTCCACGCGCTTTAAGATGCCGCCTAGCCCAATACGCTATCTGAAAGAGGGGCGACGTAAATTGAAAAATGTGGTAAAATGACGCTAAATTCTTATATTAAGAATAATATAAAATGATCTAATCGGGTCTCCGATTGCCCTATACTAGAAGTTTAGTAGTGCATTTTACTCGACATTTCATGCCCATTAACATACCGCTTAGACCAATACGCTATCTGAAATAGGGGCGACGTAAATTGAAAAATGCGATAAAATGACGCTAAATTCTTATATTAAGAATAATATAAAATGATCCAATCGGGTCTCCGATTGCCCTATCCTAGAAGTTTAGCATTGCATTTTACTCGTCATTTCATGCGCTTTAAGGTGCAGCCTATCCCAATACGCGATCCGAAATTAGAGCTACGTACATTAAACAAATGTGATAGAATTACGCAGAATTCTTATATTAACCATAATATAAAATGGTCTAATCGGGTCTCTGATTGCCCTATCATAGAAGGTTAGTAGTGCATTTTATTCGTCATTCCACGCGCTTTAAGATGCCGCCTAGCCCAATATACTATCTGAAATAGGAACGACGTCACTTGAACAAATGTGATAGAATTACGCATAATTCTTATATTAACCATAATATAAGCTGATCTAATCTGGTCTCTGATCGCCATATCATGGTAGTTTAATAGTGCATTTTACTCACCATTTCATGCGCTTTAAGGTGCCGTTTAGCCCAATACGCTATTTGAAATAGGAGCGTCGTAAATTGAACAAATGTGATAGAAATACGCTGAATTCTTATATTAATCATAATATAAGATGACCTAATCTGGTCTCTGATCGCCCTATCATAGGAGTTTAATAGTGCATTTTACTCATCATTTCATGCGCTTCGAAGAGCCGTTTAGCCCAATACGCTATCTGAAATAGGAGCGTCGTAAATTGAACAAATGTGATAGAATTACACTGAATTCTTATATTAACCACAATTTAAAATGATCTATTCGTGTCTCTGATTGCACTATCATAGAAGTTTAATAGTGCATTTTACTCGTCATTTTATGCGCTTTAATATGCCACCTAGCCCATTACGCTATCTGAAATGGGCGCGACATAAATTGAGCAAATGTGGTTCAATTACGCTGCATTCTTATATTGACCATAATATAAAATGATCTAATCGGGTCTCTGATTGCCCTATCAACGAAGTTTAGTAGTGCATTTTACTCGTCATTTCATGCTCTTTAAGGTGCCGTCTAGCCCAATCCGCTATCTCAAATTGGAGATACGTAAATTGAACAAATGTGATAGAAATACGCAAAATTCTTATATTAACCATAACATAAAATGATCTAATCGGGTCTCTGATTGCTCTATCATGGAAGTTTAATAGTGCATTTTACTCGCCATTTCATGCGCTTTAAGGTGCCGCTTAGCCCAAGACGCTATTTGAAATGGGAGCGACGTAAATTGAACAGACGTGATAGAATTTCGCTGAATTCTTATATTAACCATAATATAAAATGAACTAATCGGGTCTCTGTTTGCCCTATCCGTGAAGTTTAGTAGTGCATTATACTCGTCATTTCATGCGCTTTAAGGTGCCGCTTAGCCCAATACGCGATCTGAAATAGGAGCGACGTAAATTGTACAAATGTGATAGAATTTCGCTGAATTCTTATACTAACCATAATATAATATGACCTAATCGGGTCTCTGATTGCCCTATCCGAGAAGTTTAGTAGTGCGTTTTACTCGTCACATCGTGCGCTTTAAGGTGCCGCCTAGCCCAATACGCTATCTGAAATAGGGGCGACGTAAATTGAACAAATGTGATAAAATTACGCCGAATTCTTAAATTAACCATAATATAAAATGATATAATCGGGTCTCTGTTTGCCCTACCCTAGCAGTTTAATAGTGCATTTTACTCGACATTTCATGCGCTTGAAGATGCCACCCAGTCCAATATGCTATCTGTAATAGGGGCGACGTAAATTGAACAAAAATGTTAAAATTACGTTGAATTCTTATATTAACCATAATATGAAATGATCTAATCGGGTCTCTGATTGCCCTATCATAGAAGCTGAATAGTTCCCTTTTCTCGTCATTTCATGCGCTTTATGATGCCGCTTAGCCCAGTATGCTATCTGAAATAGGAGCGACGTAAATTGAGCAAATGTGATAGAGTTACGCAGAATTCTTATATTAACCATAATATAAAATGATCTAATCGCGTCTCTGATTGCCGTACCAAAGAAGTTTAGTAGTGCATTTTACTCATCATTTCATGCGCTTTAAGGTGCCGCTTAGCCCAATACGCTATCTGAAATAGGAGCGACGTAAATTGAACAAATGTGATAGAATTTCGCTGAATTCTTATATTAACCATAATATAAAATGATCTAATCGGGTCTCTGATTCCCCGATCTTAGAAGTTTAATAGTGAATCTTACTCGACATTTCATGCGCTTTAAGATACAACCTAGCCAAATACGCAATCTGAAAAAGGCACGACGTAGATTGTACAAATGTGATAAAATTACGCAGAATTCTTATATTAACAATAATATAAAATGATCTAATCGGGTTTCTGATTATCCTATCAAAGATGTTTAGTATTGCATTTTACTCGACACTTCGTGCGCTTTAAGGTGCAGCCTACCCCAATACGCTATCTGAAATAGGAGCGACAGAAAGTGAACAAATGTGATAGAATTACGCTGAATGCTTATATTAATCATAATATAAGATGACCTAATCGGGTGTCTGATTGCCCTATCCGAGAAGTTTAGAAGTGCATTTTACTCATCATTTTGTGCGCTTTCAGTTGCCGCTTAGCCGAATACGCTATCTGAAATAGGAGCGACGTAAATTGAACAAATGTGATAGAATTACGCAGAATTCTTATATTAACCATAATATAATATGATCTACTCGGGTCTCTGATTGCCGTATCATGGAAGTTTAGTAGTGCATTTTACTCGTCATTTCATGCGCTTTAAGGTGCCGCCTAGCCCAATAGGCTATCTGAGATAGGAGCGACATAAATTGAACAAATGTGATAAAATTACCCAGAATTCTTATACTAACAATAATACAAAATGACCTAATCGGGTCACTGATTGTCCTATCATAGAAGTTTAATAGTGCATTTTACTCGACATTTCCTGCGCTTTAAGATGCCATCTAGCCCAAAACGCTATCTCTAAACAGGGGCGACGTAAATTGAAAAAATGTGACAGAATTACGCAGAATTCTTATATTAAACATAATATAATACGATCTATCCGGTTCTCTGATTGCCCTATCATAGAAGTTTAATAGTGCATTTTACTCGTCATTTCATGCGCTTTAAGGAGCCGCCCAGCCCAATACGCTATCTGAAATAGGAGCGACATAAATTGAACAAATGTGATAGAATTACGCAGAATTCTTATATTAACCATAATATAATACGATCTATTCCGGTTTCTGATTGCCCTATCATAGAAGTTTAACAGTGAATTTCACTCGTCATTTCATGCGCTTTAAGGTGCCGCCTAGCCCAATACTCTATCTGAAATTGGAGCGACTTAAATTGAACAAATGTGATAAAATTACGTTGAATTCTTATATTAACAATAATACAAAATTATCTAATCGGGTCTCTGATTCTACTCTCATAGAAGTTTACTAGTGCATTTTACTCGACATTTCATGCGCTTTAAGATGCCACTTAGCCCAGTACGCTATCTGAAATAGCGGCGACGTAAATTGAACAAATATGATAGAATTACGCAGAATTCTTATATTAACCATAATACAGAATGATCTAATCGGGTCTTTGAATGCCCTATCATGGAAGGTTAGTAGTGCATTTCACTCGTCATTCCACGCGCTTTAAGATGCCGCCTAGCCCAATACGCTATCTGAAATATGAGCGACGTAAATTGAACAAATGTGATAGAATTTCGCTGAATTCTTAAATTAACCATAATATAAAATGATCTAATCGGGTCTCTGTTTACCCTATCCTAGAAGTTTAATAGCGCATTTTACTTGACATTTCATGGGCTTTAAGATGCCACCTGGCCCAATACGCTATCTGAAATAGGGGCGACGTAAATTGAGCAAATGTGATAAAATTTCGCTGAATTCTTATATTAACCATAGTATAAGATGACCTAATCGGGTCTCTGATTGCCCTATCCGAGAAGTTTAGTAGTGCATTTTACTCGACATTTCATGAGCTTTAAGATGCCGACTTGCCTTTACGCTATCTGAAATTGGAGCTACGTAAATTGAACAAACGTGATAGAATTACGCAGAATTCTTATATTGACCATAATATAATACGATCCATTCGGGTCTGTGATTGCTCTATCATAGAAGTTTAGTAGTGCATGTTACTCGTATTTTCATGCTCTTTAAGGTGCCGCTTGGCCCAATACGCTATCTGAAATAGGAGCGACGTAAATTGAACAAATGTGATAGAATTTTGCTGAATTCTTAAATTAATCATAATATAAAGTGATCTAATCGGGTCTCTGTTTGCCCTACCCCAGAAGTTTAATAGTGCCTTTTACTCGACATTTCATGCGCTTTAAGATGCCATCTAGCCCAATACGCTATCTGAAATAGGAGCGATATAAATTGAACAAACGTGATAGAATTACGCAGAATTCTTATATTAACCATAATATAATACGATTTATTGGGGTCTCTGATTGCCCTATCGTAGAAGTTTAATAGTGCATTTACTCGTCATTTCATGCGCTTTAAGATGCCACCTAGCCCAATACGCTATCTGAAATAGGGGCGACGTAAATTGAATAAATGTGATAAAATTTCGCTGAATTCTTATATTAACCATAATATAAGATGACATAATCGGGTCTCTGTTAGCCCTATCCGAGAAGTTTAGTAGTGCATTTTACTCGACATTTCATGCTCTTTAAGATGCCGCCTAGCCCAATACGCTATCTGAAATTGGAGATACGTAAATTGAACAAGTGTGATACCGTTTCGCTGAAATCTTAAATTAACCATTATATAAAATGATCTAATCGGGTCTCTGATTACCCTATCATAGAAGCTTAATAGTGCATTTTACTCGTCATTTCATGCGCTTTAAGGTGCCGCCTAGCCCAATACGCTATCTGAAATAGAAGCGACATAAATTGAACAAATGTGATAAAATTACGTTGAATTCTTATATTAACAATAATATAAAATGATCTAATCGGGTCTCTGATTGCCCTGTCCGAGAAGTTTAGTAGTGCATTTTGCTCGACATTTCATGCGCTTTAAGGTGCAGCCTAGTCCAATACGCTATCTGAAATTGGAGCTACATAAATTGAACTAACGTGATAGAATTACGCAGAATTCTTATATTAACCATAATATAATACGATCTATTCGGGTCTCTGATTGCCCTATCATAGCAGTTTAATAGTGCAATTTACTCGCCATTTCATGCGCTTTAAGGTGCCGCCTAGCCCCATACGCTATCTGAAATAGGAGCGACATAAATTGAAAAAATGTGACAGAATTTCGCTGAATTCTTATATTAACCAAAATATAAAATGGTCTAATCGGGTCTCTGATTGCCCTATCATAGAAGGTTAATAGTGAATTTTACTCGCCATTCCACGCGCTTTAAGATTCCGCTTAGCCCAATACGCTAGCTGAAATATGATCGCCGTAGATATATTAAATGTGATAGAGTTACGCTGAATTCTTAAATTAGCCATAATATAAGATGATCTAATCCGCACTCTGTTTGCCCTATCATAGAAGTTTAATAGTGCATTTTACGCGTCATTTCATGCGCTTTAAGGTGCCGCCTAGCTCAACACGCTATCTGAAATAGGAGCGACGTAAATTGAAAAAATGTGACAGAATTTCGCTGAATTCTTATATTAACCATAATTTAAAATGATCTAATCGGGTCTTTGATTGCCCTATCATTGAAGTTTATTAGTGCATTTTACTCGTCATTTCATGCGCTTTAAGGACCCGCCTAGCCCAATCCGCTATCTGAAATAGGACCGACGTAAATTGAAAAAATGTGATAGAGTTTCCCTGAATCCTTATATTAACCATAATATAAAATAATCTAATCGGCTCTCTGTTTGCCCTACCCCAGATGTTTAATAGTGCATTTTACTCGACATCTCATGCGCATCAAGATGCCGCCCATCTCAATACGATATCTGAAATAGGAGCTACGTAAATTCAACAAATGTGATAGAATTACGCTGAATTCTAAAATTAACAATAATATAAAATGATCCAATCGAGTCTCTGATTGCCCTATCATAGAAGTTTAATACCGCATTTTACTCGTCATTACATGCGCTTTAAGGGGTCGCCTATCTCAATACACTATCTGAAATTGGAGCTACGTATATTGGACAAATGTGATAGAGTTACGACGAATTCTTATAATAACCATAATATAAGATGATCTAATCCGCACTCTGTTTGCCCTATCATAGAAGTTTAATAGTGCATTTTACTCGTCATTTCATGCGCTTTAAGGTGCCGCCTAGCTCAACACGCTATCTGAAATAGGAGCGACGTAAATTGAAAAAATGTGACAGAATTTCGCTGAATTCTTATATTAACCATAATTTAAAATGATCTAATCGGGTCTTTGATTGCCCTATCATAGAAGTTTATTAGTGCATTTTACTCGTCATTTCATGCGCTTTAAGGACCCGCCTAGCCCAATCCGCTATCTGAAATAGGACCGACGTAAATTGAAAAAATGTGATAGAGTTTCCCTGAATCCTTATATTAACCATAATATAATACGATCTAATCGGCTCTCTGTTTGCCCTACCCCAGATGTTTAATAGTGCATTTTACTCGACATTTCATGCGCATCAAGATGCCGCCCATCTCAATACGATATCTGAAATAGGAGCTACGTAAATTCAACAAATGTGATAGAATTACGCTGAATTCTAAAATTAACAATAATATAAAATGATCTAATCGAGTCTCTGATTGCCCTATCATAGAAGTTTAATACCGCATTTTACTCGACATTTCATGCGCTTTAAGGTGCCGCTTAGTCCAATACGCTATCTGAAATTGGAGCTACGTAAATTGAACAAATGTGATAGAATTTCGCTGAATTCTTATATGAATCATTATATAAGATGACCTAATCGGGTCTCTGATTGCCCTATCCGAGAAGTTTAGTAGTGCATTTTGCACGGCATTTCATGCGCGTTAAGGTGCCGCTGAGCCCAATACGCTATCTGAAATAGGAGCTACGTAAATTGAACAAATGTGATAGAATTACGCAGAATTCTTATATTAACCATAATCTAGAATGATCTAATCTTGTCTGTGATTGCCCTATCATAGAAGTTTATCAGTGCATTTTACTCGACATTTCATGCGCTTTAAGATGCCGCTTAGCCCAATACGCTATCTGAAGTAGGAGCGACGGAAATTGAACAAACGTGATGGAATTACGCAGAATTATTATATTAACCGTAATATAATATGATCTATTTGGGTCTCTGATTGCCCTATCATAGAAGGTTAGTAGTGCATTTTACTCATCATTCCACGCGCTTTAAGATGCCGCCTAGCCCAATATACTATCTGAAATAGGAGCGTCGTAAATTGAACAAATGAGATAGAATTTCGCTGAATTCTTATATTAACCATAATATACTATGATCTAATGGGGTCTCTGAATGCCCTATCAAAGAAGTTTAGTAGTGCATTTTACTCGTCATTTCATGCGCTTTAAGGTGTCGCCTCGCCCAATACGCTATCTGAAATAGGAGCGACGCAAATTGAACAAATGTGATAGAACTACGCAGAATTCTTATATTAACCATAATTTAAAATGATCTAATCGGGTCTCTGATTGCCCTATCATAGAAGTTTAATAGTGCATTTTACACGTCATTTCATGCGCTTTAAGGTGCCGCCTAGCTCAATACGATATCTGAAATAGGAGCGACGTACATTGAACAAATGAGATAGAATTTCGCTGAATCTTATATTACCATAATATGTAATGATCTAATCGGGTCGCTGATTGCCCTATCAAAGATGTTTAGTAGTGCATTTTACTCGACATTTCAGGCGCTTTAAGATGCCGCCATCCCAATACGCTATCTGAAATAGGAGCGACGTAATTGAACAAATGTGATAGAATTACGCAGAATTCTTATATTAACCATAATTTTAAATGATCTAATCGGGTCTCTGATTGCCCTATCATAGAAGTTTAATAGTGCATTGTACACGTCATTTCATGCGTTTTAAGGTGCCGCGTAGCTCAATACGATATCTGAAATAGGAGCGACGTAAATTGAACAAATGTGATAGATTTACGCATAATTCGTATATTAACCATAATATAAAATGATCGAATGAGGTCTCCGATTACCCTATCATAGAGTTTAGTAGTGCATTTCAATCGACATTTCATGCCCTTTAAGATTCTGCTTAGCCCAATAAGCTATCTGAAATAGGAACGACGTAAATTGAACAAATGTGATAGAATTACGCAGAATTCTCATATTACCCATAATTTAAAATAATCTAATCGGGTCTCTGAGTGCCCTATCATAGAGGTTTAATAGTGCATTTTACTGGTCATTTCATGCGCTTTAATCTGCCGCCTAGCCCAATACGCTATCTGAAGTTGAAGCGACGTAAATTGAACTAATGTGATAGAATTTCGCTGAATTCTTGTATTAACCATAATATAACATGATCTAATCTGGTCTCTGATTGCCCTATCTTAGAAGTTTAATAGTGCATTTTTCTCGACATTTCATGGGTTTTAAGATGCCGCGCAGCCCAATACGCTATCTGAAATATGAGCGTCGTAAGTTGAACAAATGTAATAGAATTTCACTGAATTATTATATTAATCATAATATAAGATGCTCTAATCGGGTCCCCGATTACCCTATCACAGAAGTATAATAGTGCATTTTCCTCGCCATTTCATGCGCTTTAAGGTGCCGTTTAGTCCATTACGGTATCTGAAATAGGGGCGTCGTAAATTGAACAAATGTGATAGAATTACACTGAATTCTTATATTAATCATAATATAAGATGATCTAACCGGGTCTCTGATTGCCCTATCCTAGAAGTTTAATAGTGCATTTTACTCGACATTCCCTGCCCTTTAAGATTCTGCTTAGCCCAATACGCTATCTTAAATTCGAGCGACGTAAATTGAATAAATGTGGTTCAATAACGCTGAATTCTTATATTAACCATAATATAAAATGATGTAATCGGGTCTCTGATTGCCCTATCAACGAAGTTCAGTAGTGCGTTTTACTCGCCATTTCATGCGCTTTATGGTGCCGTCTAGCACTATCCGCTATCTGAAATTGGAGCTGCGTAAATTGAACAAATGTGATGGAGTTACGCAGAATTCTTATATTAACCATAATATCAAATGATCTAATCGGGTCTCTGATTGCCCTATCAAAGAAGTTTGGTAGTGCATTTTACTCGTCATTTCATGCGCTTTAAGGTACCGTCTATCCCAATCCGCTATCTGAAATTGGAGATACGTAAATTGAACAAATGTGACAGAGTTACGCACAATTCGTATATTAACCATAATATAAAATGATCTAATCTGGTCTCTGATTGCCCTATCTTAGAAGTTTAATAGTACATTTTACTCGTCATTTCATGCGCTTTAAGGTGCCGCCTAGCCCAATACGCTATCTGAAATCGGAGCGAGGTAACTTGAACAAATGCGATAGAATTACGCAAGAATTATTATATTAACCATAATTTAAAATGATCTAATCGGGTCTCTGATTGCACTATCATAGAAGTTTAATAGTGCATTTTATTCGCCATTTCATGCTCTTTAAGGTGCCGCCTAGCCCAATACGCAATTTGAAATAGGAGCGTCGTAAATTGAACAAATGTGATAGAATTTCGCTGAATTCTTATATTAACCATAATATAAAATGATGTAATCGGGTCTCTGATTGCCCGATCAACGAAGTTCAGTAGTGCATTATACTCGTCATTTCATGCGCTTTAAGGTGCCGCTTAGCCCAATACGCGATCTGAAATAGGAGCGACGTAAATTGTACAAATGTGATAGAATTTCGCTGAATTCTTATACTAACCATAATATAATATGACCTAATCGGGTCTCTGATTGCCCTATCCGAGAAGTTTAGTAGTGCGTTTTACTCGTCACATCGTGCGCTTTAAGGTGCCGCCTAGCCCAATACGCTATCTGAAATAGGGGCGACGTAAATTGAACAAATGTGATAAAATTACGCCGAATTCTTAAATTAACCATAATATAAAATGATATAATCGGGTCTCTGTTTGCCCTACCCTAGCAGTTTAATAGTGCATTTTACTCGACATTTCATGCGCTTGAAGATGCCACCCAGTCCAATATGCTATCTGTAATAGGGGCGACGTAAATTGAACAAAAATGTTAAAATTACGTTGAATTCTTATATTAACCATAATATGAAATGATCTAATCGGGTCTCTGATTGCCCTATCATAGAAGCTGAATAGTTCCTTTTTCTCGTCATTTCATGCGCTTTATGATGCCGCTTAGCCCAGTATGCTATCTGAAATAGGAGCGACGTAAATTGAGCAAATGTGATAGAGTTACGCAGAATTCTTATATTAACCATAATATAAAATGATCTAATCGCGTCTCTGATTGCCGTACCAAAGAAGTTTAGTAGTGCATTTTACTCATCATTTCATGCGCTTTAAGGTGCCGCTTAGCCCAATACGCTATCTGAAATAGGAGCGACGTAAATTGAACAAATGTGATAGAATTTCGCTGAATTCTTATATTAACCATAATATAAAATGATCTAATCGGGTCTCTGATTCCCCGATCTTAGAAGTTTAATAGTGAATCTTACTCGACATTTCATGCGCTTTAAGATACAACCTAGCCAAATACGCAATCTGAAAAAGGCACGACGTAGATTGTACAAATGTGATAAAATTACGCAGAATTCTTATATTAACAATAATATAAAATGATCTAATCGGGTTTCTGATTATCCTATCAAAGAAGTTTAGTATTGCATTTTACTCGACACTTCGTGCGCTTTAAGGTGCAGCCTACCCCAATACGCTATCTGAAATAGGAGCGACAGAAAGTGAACAAATGTGATAGAATTACGCTGAATGCTTATATTAATCATAATATAAGATGACCTAATCGGGTGTCTGATTGCCCTATCCGAGAAGTTTAGAAGTGCATTTTACTCATCATTTTGTGCGCTTTCAGGTGCCGCTTAGCCGAATACGCTATCTGAAATAGGAGCGACGTAAATTGAACAAATGTGATAGAATTACGCAGGATTCTTATATTAACCATAATATAATATGATCTATTCGGGTCTCTGATTGCCGTATCATGGAAGTTTAGTAGTGCATTTTACTCGTCATTTCATGCGCTTTAAGGTGCCGCCTAGCCCAATACGCTATCTGAGATAGGAGCGACATAAATTGAACAAATGTGATAGAATTTCGCTGAATTCTTAAATTAACCATAATATAAAATGATCTAATCGGGTCTCTGTTTACCCTATCCTAGAAGTTTAATAGCGCATTTTACTTGACATTTCATGGGCTTTAAGATGCCACCTGGCCCAATACGCTATCTGAAATAGGGGCGACGTAAATTGAGCAAATGTGATAAAATTTCGCTGAATTCTTATATTAACCATAGTATAAGATGACCTAATCGGGTCTCTGATTGCCCTATCCGAGAAGTTTAGTAGTGCATTTTACTCGACATTTCATGAGCTTTAAGATGCCGGCTTGCCCTATACGCTATCTGAAATTGGAGCTACGTAAATTGAACAAACGTGATAGAATTACGCAGAATTCTTATATTGACCATAATATAATACGATCCATTCGGGTCTGTGATTGCTCTATCATAGAAGTTTAGTAGTGCATGTTACTCGTATTTTCATGCTCTTTAAGGTGCCGCTTGGCCCAATACGCTATCTGAAATAGGAGCGACGTAAATTGAACAAATGTGATAGAATTTTGCTGAATTCTTAAATTAATCATAATATAAAGTGATCTAATCGGGTCTCTGTTTGCCCTACCCCAGAAGTTTAATAGTGCCTTTTACTCGACATTTCATGCGCTTTAAGATGCCATCTAGCCCAATACGCTATCTGAAATAGGAGCGATATAAATTGAACAAATATGATAAAATTACGTTGAATTCTTATATTAACCATAACATAAAATGATTTATTCGGGTCTCTGATTGCCCTATCATAGAAGTTTAACAGTGCATTCTACTTGTCATTTCATGCGCTATAAGATGCCACCTAGACCAATACGCTATCTGAAATTGGAGCTACGTAAATTGAACAAACGTGATAGAATTACGCAGAATTCTTATATTAACCATAATATAATACGATTTACTGGGGTCTCTGATTGCCCTATCGTAGAAGTTTAATAGTGCATTTTACTCGTCATTTCATGCGCTTTAAGATGCCACCTAGCCCAATACGCTATCTGAAATAGGGGCGACGTAAATTGAATAAATGTGATAAAATTTCGCTGAATTCTTATATTAACCATAATATAAGATGACATAATCGGGTCTCTGTTAGCCCTATCCGAGAAGTTTAGTAGTGCATTTTACTCGACATTTCATGCTCTTTAAGATGCCGCCTAGCCCAATACGCTATCTGAAATTGGAG
>CAKAJE020000471.1:0-18817 GCA_916610135.2 Macropis europaea | reverse complement strand
GCGAAATTCTATCACATTTGTTCAATTAACGTCGCTCCTATTGCAGATAGCTTATTGGGCTTAGCGGCATCTCAAAGCGCATGAAGTGACGAGTGAAATGCACTATTATACTTCTAGGGTAGGGCAAGCAGAGACCCGATTAGATCATTTTATATTATGGTTAATTTAAGAATTCAGCGAAATTCTATCACATTTGTTCAATTTACGTCGCTCCTATTTCAGATAGCGTATTGGGCTAAGCGGCATCTCAAAGCGCATGAAATGGCGAGTGAAATGCACTATTAGACTTCTATGGTAGGGCAAACAGAGACCCGATTGCATCATTTTACATTAAGGTTAATATAAGAATTCACGGAAATTCTATCACATTTGTTCAATTTAGGTCGCTCCTATTCCAGATAGCCTACTGACCTAGGCGGCATCTTAAAGCGCGTGGATTGGCGAGTAAAATGCACTATTAAACTTCTATGATAGGGCAATCAGAGACCCGATTAGATCATTTTATATTTTGATTAATATAAGATTTCAGGGAAATTCTATCACATTTGTTCAATTTACGTCGCTCCTATTTCAGATAGCTTATTGGGCTAAGAGGCATCTCAAAGCGCATGAAATGACGAGTGAAATGCACTATTAAACTTCTAGGGTAGGGCAAACAGAGACCCGATTAGATCATTTTATATTATGGTTAATTTAAGAATTCAGCCAAATTCTATCACATTTGTTCAATTTACGTCGCTCCTATTTCAGATAGCGTACTGGGCTAGGCGGAATCTTAAAGCGCGTGGATTGGCGAGTAAAATGCACTATTAATCTTCTAGGGTAGGGCGAACAGAGACCCGATTAGAACACTTTACATTAAGGTTAATATAAGAATTCAGCGAAAGTCTCTCACATTTGTTCAATTTACGTCGCTGATATTTCAGATAGCGTATTGGGCTAAGCGGCATCTCAATGCGCATGAAATGGCGAGTAAAATGCACTATTAAACTTCTAGGATAAGGCAAACAGATACCCGATTAGATCATTTTATATTACGGTTAATATAAGAATGCAGCGTAATTCTATCACATTTGTTCAAGTTACGTCGCTCCTATTTCAGATAGCGTACTGGGCTAGGCGGCATCTTAAGCGCGTGGAATGGCGAGTAAAATGCACTACTAATCTTCTATGATAGGGCAATCAGAGACCCGATTAGAACATTTTATATTTTGATTAATATAAGATTTCAGGGAAATTCTATCACATTTGTTCAATTTACGTCGCTCCTATTTCAGATAGCGTATTGGGCTAAGCCGGATCTCAAAGCGCATGAAATGGCGACTAAAATGCACTATTAAACTTCTACGGTAGGGCAAACAGAGACCCGATTAGATCATTTTATATTATGGTTAATTTAAGAATTCAGCAAAATTCTATCACATTTGTTCAACTTACGTCGCTCCTATTTCAGATAGCGTACTGGGCTAGGCGGCAACTTAAAGCGCGTGGAATGGCGAGTAAAATACACTACTAAATTTCTATGATAGGGCAATCAGAGACCCGATTAGATCATTTTATATTTTGTTTAATATAAGATTTCAGGGAAATAGTATCACATTTGTTCAATTTACGTCGCTCCTGTTCCAGATAGCGTATTCGGCTAAGCGGCATCTCAAAGCGCATGAAATGACGAGGAAAATGCACTATTAAACTTCTAGGGTAGGGCAAGCAGAGACCCGATTAGATCATTTTATATTATGGTTAATTTAAGAATTCAGCAAAATTCTATCACATTCGTTCAATTTAGGTCGCTCCAATTTCAGATAGCGTATCGGGCTAAGCGGCATCTCAAAGCGCATGAAATGGCGAGTGAAATGCACAATAAGACTTCTATGGTAGGGCGAACAGAGACCAGATTAGATCATTTTACATTCTGGTTAATAAAATAATTCAGCGAAATTCTATCACATTTGTTCAACTTTCGTCGCTCCTATTTCAGATAGCGTATTGAGCTAAGCGGCATCTCGAAGCGCATGAAATGGCGAGTATAATGCACTATTAAACTTCTAGGATAAGGCAAACAGATACCCGATTAGATCATTTTATATTACGGTTAATATAAGAATGCAGCGTAATTCTATCACATTTGTTCAAGTTACGTCGCTCCTATTTCAGATAGCGTACTGGGCTAGGCGGCATCTTAAAGCGCGTGCAATGGCGAGTAAAATGCACTACTAAACTTCTATGATAGGGCAATCAGAGACCTGATTAGATCATTTTATATTTTGGTTAATATAAGAATTCAGCGAAATTCTATCACATTTGTTCAATTTACGTCGCTCCTATTTCAGATAGCGTATTGGGCTAAGCGGCATCTCAAAGCGCATGAAATGGCGAGTAAAATGCACTATTAAACTTCTAGGGTAAGGCAAACAGAGACCCGATTAGATCATTTTATATTACAGTTAATATAAGAATTCAGAGTAATTCTATCACATTTGTTCAATTTACGTCGCCCCTATTTCAGATAGCGTACTGGGCTAGGCGGCAACTTAAAGCGCGTGGAATGGCGAGCAAAATGCACTACTAAACTACTATGATAGGGCAATCAGAGTCCCGTTTAGATCATTTTATATTTTGTTTAATATAAGATTTCATGGAAATTCTATCACATTTGTTCAATTTACGTCGCTCCTATTTCAGATAACGTATCGGGCTAAGCGGCATCTCAAAGCGCATGAAATGACGAGAGAAATGCACTATTAAAGTTCTTGGGTAGGACAAACAGAGACCCGATTATATCATTTTATATTATGGTTAATTTAAGAATTCAGCAAAATTCTATCACATTTGTTCAATTTACATCGCTCCTATTTCAGATAGCGTATTGGGCTAAGCGGCATCTCAATGCGCATGAAATGGCCAGTAAAATGCACTATTAAACTTCTAGGATAAGGCAAACGGAGACCCGATTAGACCATTTCATATTACGGTTAATATAAGAATTCAGCGTTATTCTATCACGTTTGTTCAACTTACGTCGCTCCTATTTCAGATAGCGTACTGGGCTAGGCGGCATCTTAAAGCGCGTGGAATGGCGTAGCAAAATGCACTCTTAAACTTCTATGATAGGGCAATCAGAGACCTGATTAGATCATTTTATATTTTGGTTAATATAAGAATTCAGCGAAATTCTATCACATTTGTTCAATTTACGTCGCTCCTATTTCAGATAGCGTATTGGGCTAAGCGGCATCTCAAAGCGCAAGATATGGCGAGTAAAATGCACTATTAAACTTCTAGGGTAGGGCAAACAGAGACCCCATTAGATCATTTTATATTATGGTTAATTTAAGAATTCAGCGAAATTCTATCACATTTGATCAATTTACGTTGCTCCTATTTCAGATAGCGTATTGGGCTAAGCGGCATCTCAAAGCGCAAGAAATGGCGAGTAAAATGCACTATTAAACTTCTAGGGTGGGGCAAACAGAGACCAGTTTAGATCACTTTATATTATGGTTAATTTAAGAATTCAGCGAAATTCTATCTCATTTGTACAATTTATGTCGCTCCGATTGCAGATAGCGTATTGGACTAAGCGGCATCTCAAAGCGCATGAAATGGCGAGTATAATGCACTATTAAACTTCTATGGTAATGCATACAGAGACCCGATTAGATCATTTTATATTACGGTTAATATAAGAATTCAGCGTAATTCTATCACATTTGTTCAACATACGTCGCTCCTATTTCAGATAGTGTACTGGGCTAGGCGGCATCTTAAAGCGCGTGGAAGGGCGAGTAAAATGCACTACTAAACTTCTATGACAGGGCAATCAGAGTCCCGTTTAGATCATTTTATATTTTGTTTAATATAAGATTTCAGCGAAATTCTATCACATTTGTTCAATTAACGTCGCTCCTATTTCAGATAGCGTATTGGGCTAAGCGGCATCTCAATGCGCATGAAATGGCCAGTAAAATGCACTATTAAACTTCTAGGATAAGGCAAACGGAGACCCGATTAGACCATTTCATATTACGGTTAATATAAGAATTCAGCGTTATTCTATCACATTTGTTCAATTTACGTCGCTCCTATTTCAGATAGCATACTGGGCTAGGCGGCATCTTAAAGCGCGTGGAATGACGAGTAAAATGCACTATTAAACTTCTATGATAGGGCAATCAGAGACCCGATTAGATCATTTTATATTTTGGTTAATATAAGAATTCAGCGAAGTTCTATCACATTTGTTCAATTTACGTCGATCCTATTTCAGATAGCTTACTGGGCTAAGCGGCATCTCAAAGCGCATGAAGTGGCGAGTAAAATGCACTATTAAACTTCTAGGGTAGGGCGAACAAAGACCCGATTAGATTATTTTACATTAAGGTTAATATAAGAATTCAGCGAAATTCTATCACATTTGTTCAATTTACATCGCTCCTATTTCAGATAGCAACTTGTGCTAAGCGGCATCTCAAAGCGCAAGAAATGGCGAGTAAAATGCACTATTAAACTTCTAGGGTAGGGCAAACAGAGACCACATTAGATCATTTTATATTATGGTTAATTTAAGAATTCAGCGAAATTCTCTCACATTTGTTCAATTTATGTCGCTGATATTTCACATAGCGTATTGGGCTAAGCGGCATCTCAAAGCGCAAGAAATGGCGAGTAAAATGCACTATTAAACTTCTAGGGTAGGGCAAACAGAGACCCGATTAGGTCATTTCATATTATGGTTAATATAAGAATTCAGAAAAATTCTATCACATTTGTTCAATTTACGTCGCTCCTATTTCAGATAGCGCACTCGGATAGGCGGCATCTTAAAGCGCGAGGAATGGCGAGTAAAATGCACTATTAAACTTCTATGATAGGGCAATCAGAGACCCGATTAGATCATTTTATATTTTGCTTAATATAAGAATTCAGCGAAATTCTATCACATTTGTTTAATTTACGTAGCTCCTATTTCAGATAGCGTATTGGGATAAGCGGCATCTCAAAGCGCATGAAATGCCGAGTAAAATGCGCTATTAAACTTCTAGGGTAGGGCAATCAGAGACCCGATTAGATCATTTTATATTATGGTTAATTTAAGAATTCAGCAAAATTCTATCACATTTGTTCAATTTACGTCGTTCCTATTTCAGATAGCATACTGGGCTAGGCGGCAACTTAAAGCGCGCGGAATGGCGAGTAAAATGCACTATTAAACTTCTATGATAGGGCAAACAGAGACCCGATTAGATCATTTTATATTACGGTTAATGTAAGAATTCAGCGTAATTCTATCACATTTGTTCAACATACGTCGCTCCTATTTCAGATAGTGTACTGGGCTAGGCGGCATCTTAAAGCGCGTGGAAGGGCGAGTAAAATGCACTACTAAACTTCTATGATAGGGCAATCAGAGTCCCGTTTAGATCATCTTATATTATGGTTAATTTAAGAATTCAGCGAAATTCTATCACATTTGTTCAATTTACATCGCTCCTATTTCAGATAGCGGATTGGGCTAAGCGGCATCTCAATGCGCATGAAATGGCCAGTAAAATGCACTATTAAACTTCTAGGATAAGGCAAACGGAGACCCGATTAGACCATTTCATATTACGGATAATATAAGAATTCAGCGTGATTCTATCACATTTGTTCAACTTACGTCGCTCCTATTTCAGATAGCGTACTGGGCTAGGAGGCATCTTAAAGCGCGTGGAATGGCGAGCAAAATGCACTCTTAATCTTCTATGATAGGGCAATCAGGGACCCGATTAGATCATTTTATATTTTGGTTAATATAAGAATTCAGCGAAATTCTATCACATTTGTTCAATTTACGTCGCTCCTATTTCAGATAGCGTATTGGGCTAAGCGGCATCTCAAAGCGCAAGAAATGGCGAGTGAAATGCACTATTAAACTTCTAGGGTAGGGCAAACAGAGACCCCATTAGATCATTTTATATTATGGTTAATTTAAGAATTCAGCGAAATTCTATCACATTTGTTCAATTTACGTTGCTCCTATTTCAGATAGCGTACTGGGCTAGGCGGCATCTTAAAGCGCGTGGAATGACGAGTAAAATGCACTATTAAACTTCTATGATAGGGCAATCAGAGACCCGATTAGATCATCTTATATTTTGGTTAATATAAGAATTCAGCGAAATTCTATCACATTTGTTCAATTTACGTCGTTCCTATTTCAGATAGCTTATTGGGCTAAGCGGCATCGCAAAGCGCATGAATTGACGAGTGAAATGCACTATTAAACTTCTAGGATAAGGCAAACGGAGACCCGATTAGATCATTTTATATTACGGTTAATATAAGAATTCAGCGTAATTCTGTCACATTTGTTCAACTTACGTAGCTCCTATTTCAGATAGCGTACTGGGCTAGGCGGCAACTGAAAGCGCGTGGAGTGGCGAGTAAAATGCACTATTAAACTTCTATGATAGGGCAATCAGAGACCCGATTAGATCATTTTATATTTTGGTTAATATAAGAATTCAGCGAAATTCTATCACATTTGTTTAATTTACGTCGCTCCTATTTCAGATAGCGTATTGGGATAAGCGGCATCTCAAAACGCATGAAATGCCGAGTAAAATGCGCTATTAAACTTCTAGGGAAGGGCAATCAGAGACCCGATTAAATCAATTTATATTATGGTTAATTTAAGAATTCAGTAAAATTCTATCACATTTGTTCAATTTACGTCGTTCCTATTTCAGATCGCGTACTGGGCTAGGCGGCAACTTAAAGCGCGTGGAATGGCGAGTAAAATGCGCTATTAAACTTCTATGATAGGGCAATCAGAGACCCGATTAGATCATTTTATATTTTGGTTAATATAAGATTTCAGGGAAATTCTATCACATTTGTTCAATTTACGTTGCTCCTATTTCAGATAGCGTATTGGGCTAAGCGGCATCTCAAAGCGCATGAAATGGCGAGTAAAATGCACTGTTAAATCTCTAGGGTAGGGCAAACAGAGACCCGATTAGATCATTTCATATTATGGTTTATTTAAGAAATCAGAAAAATTCTATCACATTTGTCCAATTTACGTCGCTCCTATTTGAGATAGTTTATTGAGCTAAGCGGCATCTCAAAGCGCATGAAATGACGTGTGAAATGCACTAGTAATCTTCTAGGGTAGGACGACCCGATTAGATCATTTTACATTAAGGTTAATATAAGAATTCAGCGAGATTCTCTCACATTTGTTCAATTTACGTCGCTGATATTTCAGATAGCGTATTGGGCTAAGCGGCATCTCAAAGCGCAAGAAATGGCGAGTAAAATGTACTATTAAACTTCTAGGGTAGGGCAAACAGAGACCCGATTAGATCATTTTATATTATGGTTAATTTAAGAATTCAGCGAAATTCTATCACATTTGTTCAATTTACGTCGGTCATGTTGCAGATAGCGTATTGGGCTAAGCGGCATCTCAAAGCGCATGAAATGGCGAGTAAAATGCACTATTAAACTTCTAGGGTAAGGCAAACCGAGACCCGATTAGATCATTTAATATTACGGTTAATATAAGAATTCAGCGTAATTATATCACATTTGTTCAACATACGTCGCTCCTATTTCAGATAGTGTACTGGGCTAGGCGGCATCTTAAAGCGCGTGGAAGGGCGAGTAAAATGCACTACTAAACTTCTATGATAGGGCAATCAGAGTCCCGTTTAGATCATTTTATGTTTTGTTTAATATAAGATTTCATGGAAATTCTATCACATTTGTTCAATTTACGTCGCTCCTATTTCAGATAGCGTATTGGGCTAAGCGGCATCTCAAAGCGCATGAAATGACGAGAGAAATGCACTATTAAAGTTCTTGGGTAGGGCAAACAGAGACCCGATTATATCATTTTATATTATGGTTAATTTAAGAATTCAGCAAAATTCTATCACATTTGGTCAACTTACGTAGCTCCTATTTCAGATAGCGTACAGGGCTAGGCGGCAACTTAAAGCGCGTGGAATGGCGAGTAAAATGCACTATTAAACTTCTATGATAGGGCAATCAGAGACCCGATTAGATCATTTTATATTTTGGTTAATATAAGAATTCAGCGAAATTCTATGACATTTGTTCAATTTACGTCGCTCCTATGTCAGATAGCGTATCGGGCTAAGCAGCATCTCAAAGCGCATGAAATGGCGAGTGAAATGCACTATTAATCTTCTAGGGTAGGGCAATCAGAGACCCCATTAGATCATTTTATATTATGGTTAATTTAAGAATTCAGCGAAATTCTATCACATTTGTTCAATTTACGTCGCTCCTATTTCAGATAGCGTATTGGGCTAAGCGGCATCTCAAAGCGCATGAAATGGCGAGTAAAATGCACTATTAAACTTCTAGGGTAAGGCAAACAGAGACCCGATTAGATCATTTTATATTACGGTTAATATAAGAATTCAGAGTAATTCTATCACAATTGTTCAATTTACGTCGCCCCTATTTCAGATAGCGTATTGGGCTAAGCGGCATCTCAAAGCGCATGAAATGGCGAGTCAAGTGCACTACTAAACTTCTATGATAGGGAAATCAGAGACCCGATTAGATTATTTTATATTTTGGTTAATATAATAATTCAGCGAAATTCTCTCACATTTGTTCAATTTACGTCGCTGATATTTCAGATAGCGTATTGGACTAAGCGGCATCTCAAAGCGCAAGAAATGTCGAGTAAAATGCACTATTAAACTTCTATGATAGGGCAATCAGAGACCCGTTTAGATCATTTTATATTTTGGTTAATATAAGAATTCAGCGAAATTCTATCACATTTGTTCAATATACGTCGCTCCTATTTCAGATAGCGTACTGGGCTAGGCGGCATCTTAAAGCGCGTGGAATGGCGAGTAAAATGCACTATTAAACTTCTATGATAGGGCAATCAGAGACCCGATTAGATCATTTTATATTTTGGTTAATATAAGAATTCAGCGAAATGCTATCACATTTGTTCAATTTGCGTCGCTCCTATTTCAGATAGCTTATTGGGCTAAGCGGCATCGCAAAGCGCATGAAATGACGAGTGAAATGCACTATTAAACTTCTAGGGTAGGGCAAACAGAGACCCGATTAGATCATTTTATATTATGGTTAATTTAAGAATTCAGCAAAATTCTATCACATTTGTTCAATTTACGTCGCTCCTATTTCAGATAGCGTACTGGGCTAAGCGGCGTCTCAAAGCGCAAGAAATGGCGAGTAAA
Organism: Macropis europaea; assembly: GCA_916610135.2. NCBI lineage: Eukaryota > Metazoa > Arthropoda > Insecta > Hymenoptera > Melittidae > Macropis > Macropis europaea. The sequence continues at coordinate 9,575 of CAKAJE020000471.1, read as the reverse complement.
ATGCACTATTAAATTTCTAGGGTAGGGCAAACAGAGACCCGATTAGATCATTTTATATTACGGTTAATATAAGAATTCAGCGTAATTCTGTCACATTTGTTCAACTTACGTAGCTCCTATTTCAGATAGCGTACTGGGCTAGGCGGCAACTTATAGCGCGTGGAATGGCGAGTAAAATGCACTATTAAACTTCTAGGGTAGTGCAAACAGAGACCCGATAAGATCATTTTATATTATGGTTAATTTAAGAATTCAGCGAAATTCTCTCAGATTTGTTCAATTTACGTCGCTGATGTTTCAGATAGCGTATTGGGCTAAGCGGCATCTCAAAGCGCGAGAAATGGCGAGTAAAATGCACTATTAAACTTCTAGGGTAGGGCAAACAGAGACCCGAATAGATCATTTTATATTTTGGTTAATATAAGAATTCAGCGAAATTCTATCACATTTGTTCAATTTACGTCGCTCCTATTTCAGATAGCGTATTGGGCTAAGCGACATCTCAAAGCGCATGAAATGACGAATAAAATGCACAATTAAGCTTCTACGCTAGGGCGAACAGAGACCCGATTAGATCATTTTACGTTATGGTTAATAAAAGAATTCAGCGAAATTCTATCACATTTGATCAATTTACATCGCTCCTATTTCAGATAGCGTATTGTGCTAAGCGGCATCTCAAAGCGCATGAAATAACGAGTAAAATGCACTATTAAACTTCTAGGGTAGGGCAAACAGAGACCCCATTAGATCATTTTATATTATGGTTAAATTAAGAATTCAGCGAAATTCTATCACATTTGTTCAATTTACGTCGCTCCTATTTCAGATAGCGTATTGGACTAAGCGGCATCTCAAAGCGCATGAAATGGCGAGTAAAATGCACTATTAAACTTCTGGGATAAGGCAAACAGAGACCCGATTAGATCATTTTATATTACGGTTAATATAAGAATTCAGCGTACTTCTGTCACATTTGTTCAATATACGTAGCTCCTATTTCAGATAGCGTACTGGGCTAGGCGGCAACTTAAAGCGCGTGGAATGTCGAGTAAAATACACTATCAAACTTCTATGATAGGGCAATCAGAGACCCGATTAGATCATTTTATATTTTGGTTAATATAAGAATTCAGCGAAATTCTATCACATTTGTTCAATTTACGTCGCTCCTATTTCAGATAGCGTATTGGGCTAAGCTGCATCTCAAAGCGCATGAAATGGCGAGTAAAATGCACTATTAAACTTCTAGGGTAGGGCAATCAGAGACCCGACTAGATCATTTTATATTATGGTTAATTAAAGAATTCAGCAAAATTCTATCACATTTGTTCAGTTTACGTCGCTCCTACTTCAGATAGCGTACTGGGCTAGGCGGCATCTTAAAGGGCATGGAATGGCGAGTAAAATGCACTATTAAACTTCTTGGGTAGGGCTAACAGAGAGCCGATTAGATCATTTTATATTTTGGTTAATATAAGAATTCAGCGAAATTCTATCACATTTGTTCAATTTACGTCGATCCTATTTCAGATAGCTTACTGGGCTAAGCGGCATCTCAAAGCGCATGAAGTGGCGAGTAAAATGCACTATTAAACTTCTAGGGTAGGGCGAACAAAGACCCGATTAGATTATTTTACATTAAGGTTAATATAAGAATTCAGCGAAATTCTATCACATTTGTTCAATTTACGTCGATCCTATTTCAGATAGCTTATTGGGCTAAGCGGCATCGCAAAGCGCATGAATTGACGAGTGAAATGCACTATTAAACTTCTAGGGCAGGGCGAACAGAGACCCGATTAGATCATTTTACATTAAGGTTAATATAAGTATTCAGGGAAATTCTATCACATTTGTTCAATTTACGTCGCTCCTATTTCAGATAGCTATTGGGCTAAGCGGCATCTAAAAGCGCATGAAATGACGAGAGAAATGCACTATTAAACTTCTTGGGTAGGGCAATCAGAGACCAGATTAGATCATTTTATATTTTGGTTAATATAAGAATTCAGCGAAATTCTATCACATTTGTTCAATTTACGTCGATCCTATTTCAGATAGCTTACTGGGCTAAGCGGCATCTCAAAGCGCATGAAGTGGCGAGTAAAATGCACTATTAAACTTCTAGGGTAGGGCGAACAAAGACCCGATTAGATTATTTTACATTAAGGTTAATATAAGAATTCAGCGAAATTCTATCACATTTGTTCAATTTACATCGCTCCTATTTCAGATAGCGACTTGTGCTAAGCGGCATCTCAAAGCGCAAGAAATGGCGAGTAAAATGCACTATTAAACTTCTAGGGTAGGGCAAACAGAGACCCGATTAGGTCATTTCATATTATGGTTAATTTAAGAATTCACAAAAATTCTATCACATTTGTTCAATTTACGTCGCTCCTATTTCAGATAGCGTACTCGGATAGGCGGCATCTTAAAGCGCGAGGAATGGCGAGTAAAATGCACTATTAAACTTCTATGATAAGGCAATCAGAGACCCGATTAGATCATTTTATATTTTGGTTAATATAAGAATTCAGCGAAATTCTATCACATTTGTTTAATTTACGTCGCTCCTATTTCAGATAGCGTATTGGGATAAGCGGCATCTCAAAGCGCATGAAATGCCGAGTAAAATGCGCTATTAGACTTCTAGGGTAGGGCAATCAGAGACCCGATTAGATCATTTTATATTACGGTTAATGTAAGAATTCAGCGTAATTCTATCACATTTGTTCAATTTACGTCGTTCCTATTTCAGATAGCATACTGGGCTAGGCGGCAACTTAAAGCGCGCGGAATGGCGAGTAAAATGCACTATTAAACTTCTATGATAGGGCAAACAGAGACCCGATTAGATCATTTTATATTATGGTTAATTTAAGAATTCAGCGAAATTCTATCACATTTGTTCAATTTACATCGCTCCTATTTCAGATAGCGACTTGTGCTAAGCGGCATCTCAAAGCGCAGGAAATGGCCAGTAAAATACACTATTAAACTTCTAGGATAAGGCAAACGGAGACCCGATTAGACCATTTCATATTACGGTTAATATAAGAATTCAGCGTTATTCTATCACATTTGTTCAACTTACGTAGCTCCTATTTCAGATAGCGTACTGGGCTAGGCGGCAACCTAAAGCGCGTGGAATGGCGAGTATAATGCGCTATTAAACTTCTATGATAGGGCAATCATAGACCCGATTAGATCATTTTATATTTTGGTTAATATAAGAATTCAGCGAAATTCTATCACATTTGTTCAATTTACGTCGCTCCTATTTCAGATAGCTTATTGGGCTAAGCGGCATCTCAAAGCGCATGAAATGAAGAGTGAAATGCACTATTAAACTTCAAGGGTAGGGCGAACAAAGACCCGCTTAGATCATTTTACATTAAGGTTAATATAAGAATTCAGCGAAATTCTATCACATTTGTTCAATTTACGTCGCTCCTATTTCAGATAGCTTATTGGGCTAAGCGGCATCTCAAAGCGCATGAAATGAAGAGTGAAATGCACTATTAAACTTCTAGGGTAGGGCGAACAAAGACCCGATTAGACCATTTTACATTAAGGTTAATATAAGAATTCAGCGTAACTCTGTCACATTTGTTCAATTTACGTCACTCCTATTTCAGATAGCGTAGTGGGCTAAGCGGCATCTCAAAGCGCAAGAAATGGCGAGTAAACTGCACTATTAAACTTCTAGGGTAGGGCAAACAGAGACCCGATTAGATCATTTTATATTAAGGTTAATTTAAGAATTCTGCGAAATTCTATCACATTTGTTCAATTTACGTTGCTCCTATTTCAGATAGCGTATTGGGCTAAGCGGTATCTCAAAGCGCAAGAAATGGCGAGTAAAATGCACTATTAAACTTCTAGGGTAGGGCAAACAGAGACCCCATTAGATCATTTTATATTATGGTTAATTTAAGAATTCAGCGAAATTCTATCACATTTGATCAATTTACGTTGCTCCTATTTCAGATAGCGTATTGGGCTAAGCGGCATCTCAAAGCGCAAGAAATGGCGAGTAAAATGCACTATTAAACTTCTAGGGTGGGGCAAACAGAGACCAGTTTAGATCACTTTATATTATGGTTAATTTAAGAATTCAGCGAAATTCTATCTCATTTGTACAATTTATGTCGCTCCGATTGCAGATAGCGTATTGGACTAAGCGGCATCTCAAAGCGCATGAAATGGCGAGTATAATGCACTATTAAACTTCTATGGTAATGCATACAGAGACCCGATTAGATCATTTTATATTACGGTTAATATAAGAATTCAGCGTAATTCTATCACATTTGTTCAACATACGTCGCTCCTATTTCAGATAGTGTACTGGGCTAGGCGGCATCTTAAAGCGCGTGGAAGGGCGAGTAAAATGCACTACTAAACTTCTATGATAGGGCAATCAGAGTCCCGTTTTGATCATTTTATATTTTGTTTAATATAAGATTTCAGCGAAATTCTATCACATTTGTTCAATTTACGTCGCTCCTATTTCAGATAGTGTATTGGGCTAAGCGGCATCTCAATGCGCATGAAATGGCCAGTAAAATGCACTATTAAACTTCTAGGATAAGGCAAACGGAGACCCGATTAGACCATTTCATATTACGGTTAATATAAGAATTCAGCGTTATTCTATCACATTTGTTCAATTTACGTCGCTCCTATTTCAGATAGCATACTGGGCTAGGCGGCATCTTAAAGCGCGTGGAATGACGAGTAAAATGCACTATTAAACTTCTATGATAGGGCAATCAGAGACCCGATTAGATCATTTTATATTTTGGTTAATATAAGAATTCAGCGAAGTTCTATCACATTTGTTCAATTTACGTCGATCCTATTTCAGATAGCTTACTGGGCTAAGCGGCATCTCAAAGCGCATGAAGTGGAGAGTAAAATGCACTATTAAACTTCTAGGGTAGGGCGAACAAAGACCCGATTAGATTATTTTACATTAAGGTTAATATAAGAATTCAGCGAAATTCTATCACATTTGTTCAATTTACATCGCTCCTATTTCAGATAGCAACTTTTGCTAAGCGGCATCTCAAAGCGCAAGAAATGGCGAGTAAAATGCACTATTAAACTTCTAGGGTAGGGCAAACAGAGACCACATTAGATCATTTTATATTATGGTTAATTTAAGAATTCAGCGAAATTCTCTCACATTTGTTCAATTTATGTCGCTGATATTTCACATAGCGTATTGGGCTAAGCGGCATCTCAAAGCGCAAGAAATGGCGAGTAAAATGCACTATTAAACTTCTAGGGTAGGGCAAACAGAGACCCGATTAGGTCATTTCATATTATGGTTAATATAAGAATTCAGAAAAATTCTATCACATTTGTTCAATTTACGTCGCTCCTATTTCAGATAGCGCACTCGGATAGGCGGCATCTTAAAGCGCGAGGAATGGCGAGTAAAATGCACTATTAAACTTCTATGATAGGGCAATCAGAGACCCGATTAGATCATTTTATATTTTGCTTAATATAAGAATTCAGCGAAATTCTATCACATTTGTTTAATTTACGTCGCTCCTATTTCAGATAGCGTATTGGGATAAGCGGCATCTCAAAGCGCATGAAATGCCGAGTAAAATGCGCTATTAAACTTCTAGGGTAGGGCAATCAGAGACCCGATTAGATCATTTTATATTATGGTTAATTTAAGAATTCAGCAAAATTCTATCACATTTGTTCAATTTACGTCGTTCCTATTTCAGATAGCATACTGGGCTAGGCGGCAACTTAAAGCGCGCGGAATGGCGAGTAAAATGCACTATTAAACTTCTATGATAGGGCAAACAGAGACCCGATTAGATCATTTTATATTACGGTTAATGTAAGAATTCAGCGTAATTCTATCACATTTGTTCAACATACGTCGCTCCTATTTCAGATAGTGTACTGGGCTAGGCGGCATCTTAAAGCGCGTGGAAGGGCGAGTAAAATGCACTACTAAACTTCTATGATAGGGCAATCAGAGTCCCGTTTAGATCATCTTATATTATGGTTAATTTAAGAATTCAGCGAAATTCTATCACATTTGTTCAATTTACATCGCTCCTATTTCAGATAGCGGATTGGGCTAAGCGGCATCTCAATGCGCATGAAATGGCCAGTAAAATGCACTATTAAACTTCTAGGATAAGGCAAACGGAGACCCGATTAGACCATTTCATATTACGGATAATATAAGAATTCAGCGTGATTCTATCACATTTGTTCAACTTACGTCGCTCCTATTTCAGATAGCGTACTGGGCTAGGAGGCATCTTAAAGCGCGTGGAATGGCGAGCAAAATGCACTCTTAATCTTCTATGATAGGGCAATCAGGGACCCGATTAGATCATTTTATATTTTGGTTAATATAAGAATTCAGCGAAATTCTATCACATTTGTTCAATTTACGTCGCTCCTATTTCAGATAGCGTATTGGGCTAAGCGGCATCTCAAAGCGCAAGAAATGGCGAGTGAAATGCACTATTAAACTTCTAGGGTAGGGCAAACAGAGACCCCATTAGATCATTTTATTCTATCACATTTGTTCAATTTACGTTGCTCCTATTTCAGATAGCGTACTGGGCTAGGCGGCATCTTAAAGCGCGTGGAATGACGAGTAAAATACACTATTAAACTTCTATGATAGGGCAATCAGAGACCCGATTAGATCATCTTATATTTTGGTTAATATAAGAATTCAGCGAAATTCTATCACATTTGTTCAATTTACGTCGTTCCTATTTCAGATAGCTTATTGGGCTAAGCGGCATCGCAAAGCGCATGAATTGACGAGTGAAATGCACTATTAAACTTCTAGGATAAGGCAAACGGAGACCCGATTAGATCATTTTATATTACGGTTAATATAAGAATTCAGCGTAATTCTGTCACATTGTTCAACTTACGTAGCTCCTATTTCAGATAGCGTACTGGGCTAGGCGGCAACTGAAAGCGCGTGGAGTGGCGAGTAAAATGCACTATTAAACTTCTATGATAGGGCAATCAGAGACCGATTAGATCATTTTATATTTTGGTTAATATAAGAATTCAGCGAAATTCTATCACATTTGTTTAATTTACGTCGCTCCTATTTCAGATAGCGTATTGGGATAAGCGGCATCTCAAAACGCATGAAATGCCGAGTAAAATGCGCTATTAAACTTCTAGGGAAGGGCAATCAGAGACCCGATTAGATCATTTTATATTTTGGTTAATATAAGATTTCAGGGAAATTCTATCACATTTGTTCAATTTACGTTGCTCCCATTTCAGATAGCGTATAGGGCTAAGCGGCATCTCAATGCGCATGAAATGGCCAGTAAAATGCACTATTAAACTTCTAGGGTAGGGCAAACAGAGACCCGATTAGATCATTTTATATTACGGTTAATATAAGAATTCAGCGTAATTCTGTGACATTTGTTTAACTTACGTAGCTCCTATTTCAGATCGCGTACTGGGCTAGGCGGCAACTTAAAGCGCGTGGAATGGCGAGTAAAATGCGCTATTAAACTTCTATGATAGGGCAATCAGAGACCCGATTAGATCATTTTATATTTTGGTTAATATAAGATTTCAGGGAAATTCTATCACATTTGTTCAATTTACGTTGCTCCTATTTCAGATAGCGTATTGGGCTAAGCGGCATCTCAAAGCGCATGAAATGGCGAGTAAAATGCACTGTTAAATCTCTAGGGTAGGGCAAACAGAGACCCGATTACATCATTTCATATTATGGTTTATTTAAGAAATCAGAAAAATTCTATCACATTTGTCCAATTTACGTCGCTCCTATTCAGATAGTTTATTGAGCTAAGCGGCATCTCAAAGCGCATGAAATGACGTGTGAAATGCACTAGTAATCTTCTAGGGTAGGACGAACAGAGACCCGATTAGATCATTTTACATTAAGGTTAATATAAGAATTCAGCGAGATTCTCTCACATTTGTTCCAATTTACGTCGCTGATATTTCAGATAGCGTATTGGGCTAAGCGGCATCTCAAAGCGCAAGAAATGGCGAGTAAACTGTACTATTAAACTTCTAGGGTAGGGCAAACAGAGACCCGATTAGATCATTTTATATTATGGTTAATTTAAGAATTCAGCGAAATTCTATCACATTTGTTTCAATTACGTCGCTCTGTTGCAGATAGCGTATTGGGCTAAGCGGCATCTCAAAGCGCATGAAATGGCGAGTAAAATGCACTATTAAACTTCTAGGGTAAGGCAAACCGAGACCCGATTAGATCATTTAATATTACGGTTAATATAAGAATTCAGCGTAATTATATCACATTTGTTCAACATACGTCGCTCCTATTTCAGATAGTGTACTGGGCTAGGCGGCATCTTAAAGCGCGTGGAAGGGCGAGTAAAATGCACTACTAAACTTCTATGATAGGGCAATCAGAGTCCCGTTTAGATCATTTTATGTTTTGTTTAATATAAGATTTCATGGAAATTCTATCACATTTGTTCAGTTTGCGTCGCTCCTATTTCAGATAGCTTATTGGGCTAAGCGGCATCTCAAAGCGCATGAAATGACGAGAGAAATGCACTATTAAAGTTCTTGGGTAGGGCAAACAGAGACCCGATTATATCATTTTATATTATGGTTAATTTAAGAATTCAGCAAAATTCTATCACATTTGGTCAACTTACGTAGCTCCTATTTCAGATAGCGTACTGGGCTAGGCGGCAACTTAAAGCGCGTGGAATGGCGAGTAAAATGCACTATTAAACTTCTATGATAGGGCAATCAGAGACCCGATTAGATCATTTTATATTTTGGTTAATATAAGAATTCAGCGAAATTCTATCACATTTGTTCAATTTACGTCGCTCCTATGTCAGATAGCGTATCGGGCTAAGCAGCATCTCAAAGCGCATGAAATGGCGAGTGAAATGCACTATTAATCTTCTAGGGTAGGGCAATCAGAGACCCCATTAGATCATTTTATATTATGGTTAATGTAAGAATTCAGCGAAATTCTATCACATTTGTTCAATTTACGTCGCTCCTATTTCAGATAGCGTATTGGGCTAAGCGGCATCTCAAAGCGCATGAAATGGCGAGTAAAATGCACTATTAAACTTCTAGGGTAAGGCAAACAGAGACCCGATTAGATCATTTATATTACGGTTAATATAAGAATTCAGAGTAATTCTATCACATTTGTTCAATTACGTCGCCCCTATTTCAGATAGCGTATTGGGCTAAGCGGCATCTCAAAGCGCATGAAATGGCGAGTCAAGTGCACTACTAAACTTATTGATAGGGAAATCAGAGACCCGATTAGATTATTTTATATTTTGGTTAATATAATAATTCAGCGAAATTCTCTCACATTTGTTCAATTTACGTCGCTGATATTTCAGATAGCGTATTGGACTAAGCGGCATCTCAAAGCGCAAGAAATGTCGAGTAAAATGCACTATTAAACTTCTATGATAGGGCAATCAGAGACCCGTTTAGATCATTTTATATTTTGGTTAATATAAGAATTCAGCGAAATTCTATCACATTTGTTCAATTTA